>APFE031551925.1:43947-59948 GCA_000404065.3 Pinus taeda | reverse complement strand
CGAAAATCATGCACAAAACCATAGGTGGGTCCGCCCAACCTAACATAGGGTCCAAAACCAAAATTTTTCGGGGCGCTGCCCCAGACCCCATAAATTGGGGTTACGGGTACCCCTCAAACCCCCTGTTAACTATGTGGAAAGAATATAACACAACCCAACAAACCTATCCCTATCCTTGTTTGGCTTTATATTGTTGAAAGGTATCTTTTTAAAGTTTCTTTTGGTCCTCTGGTATAAATATTTTGTCCAAGTGCCTCAATTCATGTAATAATTTCTTGAGTACTTCCTCTTCAATTCTTAGCTCCTCCCCCTTACTTGGGTTGATTTCCATTGTAGTGGTTTCCATCCCTACCTGTTCATCTTTATCTGTGAGATATATTTGGGCTTTCTGCTTGGGTGTTGTTTTTTCTTGACTAGAACTACTTCCTTTTCCTTTGTCCTAGTTGTTATCAAAAAACCTTGACCTGATAGGCTGCTAATTAACAAGGCCTTGTGTAACTCTTTCAAACCTACTTTTGGCTGAGGCTTAGCCTCCTCAACCTGAGAGGGCTCTCTCAAAGGATTAATGATATTGATAATGGATTAGATGGCTAACTCTATTAAACAAGTGAAGAAATATGAATGGTTGAACATGATCAGTAAAAATCCATTGGGCTTATGGAGTCAAGAAATGCTTTAGTGTGACAATAACATTAACTTTGCATGGAAGTCAGGCATCTAGAGTTCAACATATCAGTAACACATCAGAAATATGTAGGAAGACACAGTCTACAAATACATGAAGGAAGTTAGAGCATAGCCAATGAGTTATAAGTAATCATGCATTCATACTACTACAAGAAATAAAATGAATACAACCATAGGATAAATTAAACATTGAAATCCTTCTGAATCCTGACGAACAAAGCCAAATCACTGCATTACATTAAAACACAGTCTTCTACAAATGCACAATATGAGTGTTCTTTGAAAAATTTCCAACCCTTTGTACATTAGATCTCCTCCTATATATAGAGCCATTTACATGAATTATATTCCTCATCTAGGATGAGGAAAATTCGAATTCTACCTGACCTGACACCTATTGACACTTAAAACTAACTATTAAAGGCAAATGACAACTAACTAGCAGTCCTAGAGACCTAAAACAATTAGGAGTGTAACTCCTCATTATGATCAAAACAACCTTATCTAGGAATTAAACACTCCTTTTGACACCTATAGCTCCATGAATTCGAATTTTATAGTGCTCATAACCCTCCAGCTAGCCCTTGATGACTCATCCTTTTAATGTTCCTAGAAACCAGGAGACTGTTCCTCGCTTTGTTCTGGCTGAAAAATAGGTCTTGGGACAGAGCTCCGATATTCTCATAAAACATTTATTTGGAGAAACTGAAGGAGGCTTTTATGAACCAATATGTTGTAAACAAAAACCTCTCTTGGTTTTTTGAAACCCCTTTCCTACCGCCTAGAAAGTGTCTTTGAAAAATAGGTGTAAAACAGGTGTGGCAAATTGCACCTACAGCAGTTTCATAGTGCATGTTTAACCATGAATTTCTCCCACCTCATAATGAATTTGAAGAAACTGAAAGAGGGTTTTGTATTTCAGTATCTTAGTAAGAAAAGCCTCTTTCAAGTTTCAAAATTGAGTTCTCAGCTGCTCAGGGAGATCCTTGGAAGTTGACTGTTAGAAATAAGGAGACAGAGTTCCTCCTTTTTAGAGTTTCATCCTTATGCTTGTCTTCGAATCCTTATGCTGACCATGTTGTCTCTTTTAATCACATACATGCATTAAATTAACCATAGACCCTGCTCAAATACTTGTGCTAAGATGAATAACTCCTTTAATGCTGCTTGATGTCTCATGAACAATACTAGCTATGAAATAATGACCATTTTCATAACATAGAGTTTTTTGTTCATGGATGTCCTCCCCTCACTTGATTTGCATTTGCTAGACACTTATACTTCATGAATGATCCTTTTCAAACAATCCTCTTCAAAAAATATTTCATTTTGTCTTTCAAAAATGGTCCATCAAATCACAATATGCAGCTACAGCAGTTTTGTAGCGCGTTACGAAACTGCTGTGTAATTACAAAACACAGTTTTAAAACCAAAATTTAACCTTTTTGACTCTTTCTTTTTCTTGAAATGGCTTTCTCCATCTGTCATGAAGCTGTTCAAAACTGAATGTAGACATCATTCTTTTAAGGTAAACTTCAAAAGAGTAAAAGCTATATCAAAATTTAGGATTACCTTACTTGCCATGTGATTTTCCTTAGTTAAGAATGTCCTTCCTGTTGGCTTAGTTATGTCTTCAGATCTTCAATTTACCTTTTCAATTGCATGTTTCCTTTCCCTTTCCTTGAATTGGGAAATCTCAAGATTGGTAGACATCAATTTCCTTTTTGACTTCCTCAAAGCTACATTCTTCTTCTTGAGTGCTAACTGCGTTGCTTGAGTTGAAATGGAAAACTCTGATGTATGCTGACCCTTAGCTTGCCAAGTGCTTCTTATGCATGAAAGGAATACGAAAGTGACCAAGACCAATTCTTCCTTACCTTGCCCCTTTTCTTTGAAATTTGTTTAGTGATAACACTGGTAATTCATGGGCTGGGTTTCATTTTTTGCTTTTTCTTCCACCTATAGTACCTCATATCTGTTTTTACTACTCGACTGAGTTTGGTTATCTTTTTCTGGGTTGTGGAGTCCCTTTGGTGTCCTTCTCTTTTTCTTCACCTCATGGAACCCCTCATTTCCTTCCTGTGGGGTTTTCGGTTGTTTTTCGTATAGCTCCGAGCCTTCCTGGTTCAATGGGAATTCTTTAAATAAATGTCCATATTCATGGCACCTTCGACATCTAAACAAAATATGCTCATAGTCCAGGGTCTATTGCCATATGTCTTTATGGTATTCTAGCTCTGCTGATTTAGGTATGGGTTCTGCTATATTCATATACACATAGACTCTTACATAGAATGTATATCAACCTCTTTTTTGTGGTTTCAACTATTTAACAAATTTTCCTATTATGTTCCTGATTCCTTCTAGTATTCCGTGATCCCAGAAGTCCATTGGGAGTCTAAAGAGTCTTACCCATACAGGGGCTACCAGGAATTTCTCTTTATCTGGGTCATAACATTCCTCCCAATATCGCATGAACAGACTTGCATTATAATGGAAATAGGGGCCATTTTCAAATACTCTTTCCTTATCTTGCAGGTTTGAGAAGATTACCATAAAGAAGCCTCTGCCTCCCAGCTCGAGTTCAACATGGCCTTTGGGTTTCCATTTCTATTGTATCCACCTAATCAGGTTTTTCTCTGTTGGCCACACTCCTATGAACTTACAGATCATCGCATGGTCCTTCATGAAGATTTTGTATCTTTCTAGTTTTTTCATTGGGATTACAAATCTGAGTTTCTCTGCAGCACATGGAAGGCACTGACCCCTACTTTGAGCCTGCTATCATGCCCCAAGGACTAGGACATTTGTCGAATTAGTTGCCTCTTGGGCTTGCAGTTGAGATTTTGTGTTTTAGCATGAGTCTCCTGCCACAAAATCCCGATAGGAGGGGATCTCTCCCCCCACCCATCTACGCGTATCATCGTGGGCTGTCTAATAGCCCACTATCTAGCTAAACTACTGGAGATGTCAGGGGGTGTAGGTTTTGGCCTTAGTTTTTGGACATGATAATGGTGCAGGGCTTCTAGGGTTGTAAAGCGCCTTTCTCCCAACTCGATATATTAAATATTATTAACCAACTATCAATCACTAAAGTAGATTGTTTCTTTTCTAAATAAAACCAAGGTCTTTGGAAATTCTATGCAGCCAAACAATTTCACATGTTTCTCCCAAGTTAAGATGTATTCTACTTCCATAGAATAATTTTTCATTATAGTCTACATTCTACAACAAAAAAATATTTTTGTTCAACATATATTCATTAAATAAGTTAAACTAATGTTATATCATCAATATCACTTACAAAATTTACATATGAGTATCCAACAAGTGTAAATTTTTCATTTTTCTTTGAGAGAAGTCTAAAATATTTTGTACTTTAATGTATGTAAGGACGATTTTCAAATGAATTTTTCTAGGTCCTTGCATGAATCTTGAGAGAGTGTTGACTACATATGAAAAATATGGATGAGTATTTATCAATTAATAATCCTTCCAATCAATTATTTATAGCTATTATCAATTTTTAAACTTCCTTGTATATTCCACTGGATAATTCACCACAACAGATCTAATAAATTTATATTCAAAATTTGAAATTCTACACTATTATAGTTGTATTTCTCCTTATATTTATATATTTGTAGATTACTGCTAATAGTGTATGAATGTGAATTAATATTATGCAGAAAATAGAGAAAATTGAAATAACATCTCAGACACACTTTTGAAACAAGATATGACCTAGGAAACCCTTTTGAGAGAAAAAACTAGTTGGAAGGTCTGATTGATTTTCTCTTTTTCTCTGAATGGAAATATGGCTATGAGTATAAATAAGTATGCCATGTGGCTTGTGAACAACTAAATTTACAAATCCTCTTTGTGTTCTCTTTCTCCTATCCCTCTTGGATATTTTTTCTCATCTATGGAACAAATGTACTCGAAAGAATGGAACCCCTTTTCCACCTAGTGGCATGGTTATAACACATCCCAATAAACTTCTAGTGGTTAAGTTTGACTACCTCAACTCTTAACCATAGTTACAATATAAACTCTTCTAAAGTGTTCTACATCATAATCATGTGGCTCTCCTATTTTTCTTAAATAATGGGGGTGAATGTGGTATCCTCTCAAATTATGGTGCTAAAAATAGAAAGGTCAACTTCTAAGTGGCATAACTTTCACATACGAATTTGGAATGGCGTGATTAAAGCATTGTTTGGTATGTATATATGTGTATAATAGGGAAAAAAGTTATTGTGCTAAAGCAACAAATTTTTACCCCCAAAAAACATCATTTGATGCCTGAAAATTCTCCCAAAAGGTTTCAGACCCCAATTTTCCACAATGTGTCCCACTAGTAAAAAAGTTCCTATGAGCTCATTCCTCTAGTTTTTCCACTCTCAAAGTATTTAGATGAATTACAACCAAAATAATGATCCAATATGGATCACACCTCCCAATTTTGTGAGGCTTTTGGTCCCAAAAATATTCTACTAAATGAGGTGAGGAAAATTTTCCTCCACCTTCTCTTTGGTGTACCATTTAGCTTTGCCTAAAAGTTTATCTTTCAACCCAATCTACCAAAGGTCATGTTTCCCTTGTCTTGTAGTTATGGACCTCTTCTACAATGATGTATGTTCTGTCAACTCTACCTGAGCATTTCGTGCCAAATCCTCCACAAAAGGTAATACTTGTTCCTCTTCCTAATCTAGCATGGAATGCTCATGGAGTTTTAGATTCTCTACATTCACAACTAAGTAAATATGAATTTATGGTGGAAAACTGAGTTAATAGGAATTATCACCCACCTTTTCTATTATCTCAAAGGGACCATACCATAGAGTCAAGATTTTCTTACCATGTCAGTGTAGCCTCTCCTTGTTCAACTGTAGCCATACTCTGTCTCCCAACTTGAATGATTTCTCTATTCTATGTTGATCATGCATGGCCTTATACTTCTCTTGCAACTTTTGCAATGTCTCTTATACCCATATATGTATCTTCCATATCTTCTCTATAAATGTTTCATCCCTCAAGGATTTTCCTGCATGATCTTCTCGCACTCCTCCTTGCTGCCCATATGCAATGTCCAAAGGTGAAAGTGGAAAACATATAAAACAAGCTTCAAGTGTGAACCTTCCTATAGAAGTGTATACTACTCTATTATAAGAATGTTGAATATAGAACAACTTTTTTTCCTAGTCCTTTGGATACTTCTAGTTGTATCCCTTCAAAAGCTACAACAAAGTCTTGTTGACTATTTTTGTCTTCCCATCTATCTGTGGATGGAATGTTGTAGATCTCTTCAACTTTGTGTCCATCTTTTCCCACAATTTACTCCAAAATTCACTAAGAAATCTTATTCCCCTAACTAAAACAATGCTCCTTGGTATCCCAAAGTGCACACTAACCTGTCCAAAGCACAAGTTTTTTGCTTCTTTACCACTAATGGCCTTTTTACAAGGAATCAAAACTCACATCTTTCTAAACTGGTCAACTACCATGAATAAGTAGTCATGTCCTTTCTTATTTGTTGGTAAACCTCCCACAAATTGCATGGAAATTCTTTCCCAAGGATGAGTGGGTACAAGTAAAGGATGACATAGACCCTATTTCCTATTACTCGGCTTACTGGTACAACAAATCATTCATCCTCTTATGAACCTAGCTACCTTCTCTTGCATCTTGGCCCAATACACATATCTCTACAAGTTGGTCATGGTCTTTGCTATAAAAAAGTTCCCTGCAACCTTAGAGGTATGAGCCTATATAATGAGTTGCAATTTCTCACCTTTAGGAACACAGCTTATCCAACCTGTAGAGTAATCCATCCTAGAGATGGTAGTCAATGACAGTGTTGCCATCATGCACATTAATATGATTGTGCAATTGTTAATACACCTCCTTAAAGTCCTCATCCTCTGAATATGCCTCTTTTTATGCATCATGGGTCAATGCCTTCATGTGCAGAAGAGTTTTGAAATATGTTATCTTTGGTGTGGGTGGTCTTCAAAGCATGCCAACTAAATTTTTTTTGTTTCCCTTCTTTTACTTAATCACTATATGAAACTACTCTAGAAACCCCATATAATTTGTAATGCTTGGTCTATTGTAACTTACTCTAGGATTGCAATTATTGTAGTGGCTAGTGATATGTGTGGATCACTATCTTTTTTCCCATTAGATAAGGCTTCCATTTCTTCACATCTTGAACCAGGGGATATATCTCATTGTCATAATTAAGGTAGTTAAGAAACACCCCATTAAATACTTCAAAAGGGTAGCATATAGGTCTTCCTCCCTGCATCAAGATTGCTCCCATAACATACCCACTCACATTTATCTCCACGTCAAAGGGATATTGCAAGTTTGGTAATTCCAAAACTGGTGCTTTACCGATATTCTTCTTTAGCTCCTCAAAATCCCTCTACTACCCTTTCCCCACTAGAAGCTCTTGTCACTTGTTGCTATGGCATGGAGCGGTACTTCTACCGCTAAAAATTAAGGTATGAATTTCCTCAAGTAATGTGCTACCCAAACGAAACTCCTAACCTCAAAAATATTAGTAGGAACCGACCATTTCATGATGGCGTGCATCTTGGCAAGATCTATCTTTAGCTCTCCTCTACTTATCACATACCCAAAATACACTAAAGACTATTATGCAAAGTCACACTTTTTTAAATTTTCTATCATTTGGTGCTTATTTGATGTCTCTAGCACCTATTGTTGGGTAACTTAATTTTTAATTAAATTACTTACATTAAATCATCAATTCAGGGTTCATCAACTTGCAAAGTACACTTGCACTATATATGCTAGGAAATCAACTTTTAATTGAAAGGAAACTATTATAATTGTAAGATGAAAATTAAACCTAATTATGACAAGATCTTAGTGAGCATACACACATTTTGTCTTAGAGGCCTAAATCAAATTTAATACTTGGAAATTAAATGAATTCAAAAAAACTATGCTAATGTGAAAGCTTCAAAATCTATTCTATGAGACAAGGAAATGAAATATTATTCTATTGAACTTTGAAATACATATTTACTCTACTTATGCTTTTAAATGAAGCTTAATATACTTGAATTGAAAAAGAAACCTATCTTATGAATTTTTTGAACAAACCTATTCTATAAATCTATTCTATGAAACCATGAAGTAAATATATTATATGAATATATTCTATGAAAATTTGAAAGAAAACTTAATATATATGACATGAAAGGAAATCTAAGCTATCAATTCATGAAAATAAAGTTGATCTGAAAACTACAATATTTTGGAAATGAAACTATTCTAGAATATACTAAACAATCAGCAATGAAATAACAATTCTGGAAGCCTCAAAAGATTACTGATGTGCTCAATCTAAACCAAAACCATTCATAACCTATCACGCATAAATATAAGCTTAAAATATAATTCAAGGTAAACCTTTTGGTGTTTTCTATTTTATATCAAGTGCTTGGCTTGTAATGAAACAAAGAGAAATGAGTGCAATTCTAATTTAAAATCGGAGTATTGAAATGAAACTAAATATCCAAATAAATTGAACAACTAAGTGAAGCATATTCTAATCTAGTTGTAGAGCATAAGAATTTAAGTCAAAATAATGAAAGATAGCTATACTATCTCTCACACATTCTCCAAGATCCCTCCTAGTTAGTGCGAGATGTTAAAATCTCATATCACAAGACTTTGAATCACCAACACAATCACGAATATTCCATGGATAGAGCTTGTGTTTCTTGAAATGTAAAAATAGAGTTCACAATAGGAAATGATAATAACAATAGCGTTGAACTTAATTGGATGTATTTCACTTTCAAAATAAAGTGTTTTTATAATGGTTTCAAAGTTACAAACTTAAGAAATTATTGGCTCAAATCGAGAACTAAAATTGACATCTAAGCTTCTAGATCAAATTGCTTCTCATGATTTTCTACTAAAGGAGTGAATCATGAGAAGGAAATTATTGACACATCATCAACTTAAACTCAAGTCTTCATATCCACTCACTTTCTATTTCCACGCTCACTTTATTGTAGACTTGATTTCTTAATTCTGTGCAAAACAAGTATTCCATAGCCATGTTGGCTGCAAGTCTGACCAATGAGCTGTGCTTATTCTATGAGCTTCCACTTGTGACTAGTAGGTGGATTTCCATGTAGGTGACATTTGGTAACTTTCCATGTTCTTTGGTCATCCCTTATTACGTACTAACTTGTAGAACTTAGGATTTGGTTGCAAAAAATTAGGTTAGCTACATCAAGTGAATGATTTTGTAGTTGTAGCATAGTTTAATCCAATTTCATAAAGAAAACATACACTTTGAGGTATTGATGGATGATTACCTTTTTATTGACATTTGCATGAACTATATGACCTTTAGTTCATAAACGAGATGGAATGAAGTGAAAATGCATAACAAAATGGGTGGAAAAGGAAAATTGAATTGTCGAAAAGAGGACAATTTGAAGGTTCAACACCTACATCAAATGTGAGATGTGCTCCTCCCAAGTAGAATTGTATACTATAATATCATCTAAATAGAAAATAACAAATGAATCTATAAAAAAGTGTAGTACATCATTCATTAATTTCATAGATGTAGTTCGTCCACTTCATATGCTAAATGGCATGACTAACCACTTATACAAACCTTGCATGGTTTTGAAGGTGGTCTTCTAGGTATCTTCTTCTCTGACTCAAACCTAGTTATGTACATACTTTAAGTCTAGCTTGGTGAAGTATTTTGCTTGTTGCAATTGATCTAATATATCATCGATCCTTGGAAGGGAGTACCTTCTCTTGAGTGTGATGTTGTTCAATTCCCTCTAATCTATACACATCCATCAAGTCCCACATTTTTTTCACATAATTATGATGGGTGACCCACATGGTGATGTACTCAGTTGACTGACACCATGATCCAGGAGCTACTACAATTGTTTCTTCACCTTACTTGCTTCTATAATAGACTACCTATACAACCCATTGTTTGGCAATGGAGAGTTTGGCAATAGTTGGATCTCGTGCTCCACTTCCATCTTAGGTGGTAACCCTTTAGGCTCTTGGAACACGTCCCTGTATTCCTATAACAACTCTTACAGTTGATGTTTTCTTTTCTTAGTACAACCTTTCAAGGATTCCTTGCCTCTTACTGACTCTTCTACACATTTATTTTCTCTTTAAAAATAATATAACATACTTCTTGTTGGAACTGATTAATTTATTTGTTTCATTGGAACTTACGACTGAAAGTTTTTACTTTCCTTTGTGCGCGTTGATGGTGAATGATTTTCCATCCTTAATGAGCTGATGCTAGTTGGCTATACACATGAATATTACATCTTGCATGTATATGTAGTGACTCCACAAACATGACTCCACATACATCAAGGGGAACCACATCTAGTTCTACTTCATCAATAAAATCAAAACTAATAGAAAATCTAATTTTTCATTTTTTTGTTACCTTCAACTCAACACCCTTATTTACCCATCCCATTGGATATGGGCTTGGATGATCATGAATTTCCAATCCAAACTTCTTGACCAAATCTGCTACAATGATATTTTCCTGCAATCTTAAGTCAAACTGAGCATCAATCTTGGTCTTCTTGACTTGTATCTTTATATGGAAGAGTTTTGTCATTTCTTTTTCTTCATGTTGTTAAATGATACTCAAATTCAACTACTTATTCATTGATGTATATATGATCTTCTCATTTATGCCCAAGTTTGTTTCAACTTGGTTGCTTGAATCATTGGCCATGATATTCTTCTTCTTATTGTCTTTCTTCTTTCTGTCTGGGCTAAGCTCTGGATGTAACTTCTAGCACTTCTCCTCTATATGGTTCTCAATGTTGCAGTCGTTTTAGTGATTACTAAGATATTTTCATTGATTTGTTTATCCTACAATATTTTTACTTCCCCCCTTTATTCTTCTTCTTCCCCTCCTTAGAAGCAATAATATGCTTCAATCCACTCGATTTCCTTGTCTTCAAGCCTACATTTTCTAGATATTGTGCATGTAGACAAGTCTCATTCATTGATCTAGGCCTGAGCAACATAACTCGCTCCCATAGATGATAGTGTAGACCCCCTGGATACTTAAGGAGTACGTATGGGTTCCTTGGGGATATACGGAGCATTATGGTCATATTTTTTACCTCTATCATGTACTCCTTCACACTTTTCCCTAACTTTTGCTTGAAGTAATTCTACTAGATCCACTGACCTTCTTCATACCCAATAAGGTAAAATTATGACTTTATGAGGGTTTTAAAGTCCTCCCACTTAGTCATTGGAGGCTCTCCCTCCAACCTCATGCTCTTCATGTGGCATTCCCACAAAGTTAGGGCATGGCCCTCTAATTTCAACCACGCAAATGAAATCTTCTATCCTTCCTCAATTTGATGGACACTAAAATACACTTCCAATTGCTACAACCAGTGATTTAGCTTAAGATATTCGATCTCTCCATGGTACGACTTGATATCAACCTTTTCTTTTGTCTTGAATAGGGACTGTGAATGATTCACGAACTCGAAATAGCCTCATATATTTTTGGTCCTTTCTTCAAATATTTCTCAGTTTCTTCTCAATCTTTTGATCCCCCCTCTAAGTTTTCCTCTGCATTAGAACCCTTATCTTCTCTGAATATCCCAGTCTTATTACTTAGGGTTGTCATGAGGAGATTTACATTACGATTTATATCATTGACTTGTTGTTCTAGCTATGAAAACCTATCCTCTATAGGATCATGAGGGTTTTTATAGTTTTTTCAGCCTTGATTAGGGTTTTATGACTTTTATCCAGGTGATCTAGATCCCCTACAAATATGCATAATATACACAAAGAAACCATCTCTTATACCAATATGAGCCATAAAATATTATGGATATTACACTGGACATTTCATCACAATAGATCTAATAAAATTATATTCAGAATATGAATTACACATTATTACAGTATTATTTCTCCTTAGATTTATAGATTTGTAGATTATTGTTAATATTATATACATGCGAACTAAAATTATGCAGAAAATAGAGAACAATGAAATAATAGCTCATACACACATTTGACACAAGATATGAGATGGGAAACCCTTTTGGGAGAAAAACCCAACTGAAAGGTGTGATCGCTCTGCTCTCTTTCTCTAAATGGAAATATGGCTATGAGTATAAATAAGTATGGTCTATGGCTCGTGGATTACTGCAGTACACAAATCCTCTCTGTGTGGTATATATCATATCTCTGTTGGTTATTTTTTCTCATATATGAAAAAAATGCGCTCAAAAGAATGAAACCAATTTTACTCCTAGTGGCGTTGTTATAACACAAACCGATACCCTACTAGTGGTTAGGCTTGACTACCTCAACTATTAACTAAAGTTACAATATAGCCTCTTCTAGAGTATTCTACATCATAATCATGTGGCTATCACCTTGTTCATAAATAATGGGGACTGACGTGGCATCCTCTTGAATTATGGGGGTGAAAAGAAGAATATCAACTTCTAAGTGGAATAACTTCACATATGGACTCTGATTGACACAATTATTGTGCCATTGGAAAGTTATATGTGTCTAGAATAGGAAAAGAGAGATGTTATGCTAAACCAAGAAAATTTTACACCTAAAAAATGTTGTTTGATGCCTCAAAACACCCCCGAAAGGTTTCAGACCCCAATTTCCCAAAGTGGGTCTCGTTGGTAAAAAGGGTCTCATGAGCTCATTCCTCCACTTTTCCCACTCTAAAAACATCAAATTGGATGACTAAAATATAATGATCCAATCTGAGTCAAAATTGTTCACCAATTTCCCCATGTCAAATTTTAAAATTTTTAATATTTTCTCCAAATGAGTAAGATGGCACTTACAGTCCTCTAAGTAAAACTTTTTCAACAACTCTATCACATACTAGGTTTGATTAAGGAATTGGATTTTTGAGAAACTTCCACTCCAAAAGAATACGAAAGTGGCTTGAAGTTAGTATTTTGAACCCTTTCTGAAGCTCAACTTCTTGCTTAATGTGACTTTCATGATTCCATCGAAGGATTAAATCAACAACATAAATTATGATGAGTGCCAACTTTTGATCTTGCAAGCTAAAATTACAAGGTATCATCAAAATCACGATGATGAAAATAAACATGTATGATATATTCATCCATTTTATTATTTCCATGCTCTAGGTGTTTATTTCAAACGATATAAAGATTTGATTAGTTTACAACCTTTGTGATTTTGTCCTCCAACTTCAAAACCTTGGGGTTGAGTCATCTAGCCTTCTTTTTTTAAGTCGCCACTAAGAAACATGCGGTCAACATCCATTTGGTGAAGTTTCTAACCATGTTGTGCCACCAAATTGACTATCATTTTGATTGTATTCAACTTTGTTGTAGGTGAAAATAGTTCTTCATTATATATGCCTTCTTTCTTAGAAAAAAATATTTCCCACAAGTTTTCCTTTATGCTTAACCACATCACCATTTGATTATATTTAATTTGGTAAACATGTATGTACCAATGTGTTTAACAAACTATTGGGCTATCAACAAGTTTCCATGTTTCATTTGTAATGGCTGAATCATATTCATCCACCATGACTTTCTACCGTTCTTTATGCTTCATTTCTTCCAAAAAAAGAGGTTGGTTTGATGGAAACATGAGTCAATAAGGGAAATTTTGATTAATATGTAGTAGAATCACTAGTTATTTTTTTTTCTTATTAATATGGATAAACATATTTGAGCAGTTGTGTGAACCATTTTATTCTATTGTGTTTCACCTATAATGAAGCTTTTGCATTTGATATGTAATGTGTTGAAGAAGAATCATCATATGAAGAAGAGTTATCTAAATTTTGAACATTCTTGTAGTTGGCCAAGTACTTTTAATCCAATTTGGTTTTATTTGATGAATTATTTTGAACTAAATTACCTTTTCCTCCAAGTGAATAAGAATATTATCAATATAGTCCATAGTTTGATTCTCTAATTCAAAAATACATCTCAATTGGCAATGAATTTCTCACTAGATAGAAACCTATAGTCTTTATTTTCATCCAAATATCCAATAATCATGTATTTTATACTATCAATATCTAACTTAGTCCTTTTTTTTATTTAGGAACTAAGGCATAGAAAGTGGAGCTAAAATGTTGTGGGTGATACACTAGTGGATGGACTAATTCAACCCAATATTTTGTTCTTAACCAATTTAAATGTAACATGGATATATCCATTTTCGTTAGATTTATATTCATTCTTTTTATGACCCCATTCTACTATGGGGATAAGAAATTGTCTAATACCTTTTTACTCCATTTTTCCTATAATAATAATTTAATTTATTTGAAGTGAATTAAATGTATGAATTTTTTGTTTGATGACATTTTCAATGAAGCATTGAAAATGTACGAAATTTTCAAAGGTTTCTCACTTATCCTTCAAAAAAATATATCCAAGTTGTCTTTGTAAAATCATCAATGAAAAGGATGGTATTTTAACCCACCAATAGAATATTTTATAGGAGCACAAATGTCACTATGTGTAAGTTGCAAACATTTGTCTATGCAACATGTACTTTTGATTAAAGGATCACTCTCTTTTTCTTTCAAATGATATATGTTTCGCTCTTGGTGGTTTAATTTTTGAAAGTAGGCAAGAATTTAATCATATCTCTAATTTTCAACTTTACTTGAGCTTTGGAAATTTAAATGTCCAAATCTATCCCATAATCTTTAGATAAAGGATAAATTTACCAATGCTAAAAATTAATGTTTACATCGAACTTGTATCCTCAAAAGTTTTCCATCTTCATATCCCTTCATTATTATTTGAAATTGTGTTTGATTGAATTGAATCTATTCATGCCATTGTCCACAGCAATTTGATGATCTATTTTTCTAATGAGGACCAATGGAAACACATTACTTTCAAAGGTTAGAACATACCAAGCTTTGGAAAGTAATACATTATCAATTCCTAAAAGAGAGAAGTGGGTTACTCATTTTCCTTAAGGAGTATGGGTTGTGTCATTCATTGAAAAATAAGAATAAGTTGCATATCCTGATATGTCCAAAAATAGTCTTTTATATAACATATATACTAAATATCCCCTATATCTAGTATCCAATCATGTTCATAAGCCTTTCTCATTAACTTGCCAGTAATAATTGATTCTATGAATTCTATCTCTTGGTTAGTTTTAAATGCATATTTAAATCATCTTCTTGCTTATATACATATAAAAATGAAGTTGTTGCATTATAATTATTTTGTTGCTTGAATGTTTTCATATTAATTTTTAAATTTGCATTATGTGTTTTACACTCTTCCACCACATGCCCAACATGAACACATCTTTTACACTTTACTTGAGTCATATCTTAGAATTTTCCTCAATAATTATTGTTGTTAGGATGATATTTATATCTCCTAATAATATCATTTATTTTGATTATATCTACCTCTTCCTTGGCTTATACCATGGTCATGACGATAATCTTAATTTAATTTATAATTGAATCTTCCTCTTCCTTTATAACTTTCATTGTATGATTCTAGGGGGGAAGCTCAATTGGTGATCAAAGTAATGTGACATATGTGAAAACTGAGAGATCCAATGTTCAAATCTCCACGTTTGTGACCTAATTTATGGAGAGGACATGTTGTAGACCCCTAGAGGTTTACTAGTAGTTATGTGTCAGGTAGATTGTTAGGTTCCTCTTGGATACGGAAAACAAAAATATTCATTGTATGTGCCTCTTCCTCTCGAGCTTTCTCATTTTGTTATGTTCATAAAGGGATGATATTCCCTTAAGTTCATTTTTTTACAAAAAATCTTATCATGTTAAACTAAAAGTCACTATGGGAATCAAAATTTTAAAACTTTGCTTTACCAATGATTTGCAAATGCTTACAAAAAATTGTTTTAAGAAGGGTGGAAAACCATTGATAAATATTGAAGTCTCTAATGATTTATTACCATCCCCTTCTCATAACCATGGTTTTGATACCATGGTAATCTCAATAAACATTTTGAAAGACATAATTTTATTAATAAACAAAACATTATTATATTGATTAACAATTCAAAAATAATCACTATAACAAAGATGTGATAAAGACAATATGTCTCTTAAATACTATCTTCAAAATTGAACTTGGCCATTGTTGTTGTTGTTAGAACATAATTATTTAAATAATCAATGAAGCTTATCTTAAATGGTGAAAAAAATTATTGAGAATTATTAATCCTTTAAAAAATACTATTTTATTAAC
>APFE031551925.1:32021-42840 GCA_000404065.3 Pinus taeda | reverse complement strand
TATAGTATGATTAGATATTTAATTTATTCTTGGAATTGTTAAGTTGATGTATAACTTAGTATGGATTGATATAAATAATAATTTTGGCTAAATTATGAGAGAATAATAAATAATTATTATTTGGAATAATATAAACATTAAAAATATTATTACATGAAAAATGTGGCTTTATAAAGAATTAATCATAATTTTTTTCATGAGTGATTATGTTCTAAACAAATGTATATAAATGCATTATTTTTTCTTTTTATATAATTTTGTGATACATGAAGTTTAAATCTATAAAATTTTCTAACCCACACTCTTATGTTAAGTTTGTAATGCATGATCATAATCAAATTCGTCTAATTTGAATTTTTGTGAGATGTAATAACAATTTTGATGGTCATTTTCATTCAATTTCTTTCTTTACACTTTGAAACCCATAAATCTATTTTGAACTCTACTAGCATCTCCCATAGGCAATGTTGTTGACATGTGCACGTTGGTGGTGTCTAGAGTTAAATTGTTTTATCTAGTAACTAATAGTGTTGTGTTTTGTATTTAATATTGTGCAACTTTATATGTAAATCATGGTAAAATTATATTCTTGATAGCAATTTTGGAAGGCACAATAGGAATGGTTCTAATGCCCTATGTTTGTATATTATAGCAATTTTGGAATTACAACATTCAATATGTTTGATCATAGGTATTCATTACTTGTCTTGTGGCTTACTGTTACTTTTGATGATTTAACCCTAGTTCAATTTATTATTTGTACATTGATTTCATTGATGGTTCCAAGATGCTACTTGCATTTAGTAGTTGGTTTCACCATCATGTCATTGATTAATTACATAAGTCTATAGATTGAAATGCTCACATAATTGTTGCTTTGTACATATCCCTTTAGATACATATCCCTTTAGCATGCATTGTTATTACACACACACAAAGATGATATTCAAATTAAAATGCATTGGTGTGTGTGTGTGTGTGCGTGTGTTCTATTATCAATTTGATGTGGTTCGAGTGGATGGGTGCAATGTTGACATCCTCGCCACCCAAGTTCACTTCCCGCATGTGATATGTTGAGCTAATAATAAGTATATTCTTGTAATGGATTGAGCCTTGTTGTTTCAAAATTCCTCAAGTACTAATTACAAAAACTACTAATAACATTCAAATGTTCAATCATGGTTATATACTTCTCAAGAAATTATAAAAGGATAAAAAAGTACCAAAAATAAATAACATTCATCCACGAATTCAAAGACTTTTTTAAAACTCTTGATTATCTAAGTATTTATCTAATCAAATATCATCTAGTTTTAGCTAATGATCCATCAAACAAAAAAATCCAATGCTACAAATATAGGTTCCTATAACATACCTTGTTTGGATAATGTGTAAGCTAGAATGTTATGTTCTCCATATATGTGAGTAAAATTGATATTTCAAACTATGATTTATTCTCTTTCAATTATATTTCTAGTGTCTGCAAATTAATATATTGAATGTGTTGGTCCTCGTTAATCCACTTAATCACAAACATTAAATCACCATAAATTTGCAAGATATGCATCCTTTTGCATTTCTCAGCATCATTAATTATCTAACAACCATAAGATCATCATAGGTATTATATCTAATGCACAAACATGCCATAAACATATAGTAGTTCCTCTACTCTATAAATAAAATCCCCCTAGATGCTTTTATGATAATTTTCTTAATAGGCCCCATCAGAGAGAGAGAGATTCATGTTGGTTGTGTTTTCTTGACATGGTGAGAAGGGTTACTTTCTTGAAATAGTTGATGTTTATGGAAACAACATTGTTGAAGTTATATCTACATAGTGTAGTTTCAAACATATATCTTGTCGAATATTTCATACATAGCTCTCCCTGAATATTATTCTTGCACAAAATGAATCTACATTTAGCATGAATGCTACCTAGATGTGATGTTGAATGCATTTACTTTGAAGTAGAAGTAGTTTTAGGGTTGAAAATTTAGTAAAGTATTACATCTATTGAAATATATCCATGAATGACATTATAGTTGTTTTGATGAGTGTCTACATGTATAGAATGATGCATGTATTATGTTATCTATGCATAGAAATTTTACAAATAAAATTATTATACCAATAGCCGCATGTTGTGGAATTAGAAGGGATATGAAGGAAAATTGTTTGCATGTGTTTCAGAGATATTATGTGTGTGTGTGTATGTTTAATGTTAGAGATATTGACATTTATGACTGGCAATAATTCAATATCATATAGCTCCCTAGATCTGATGTCTAATACAACTATAGGTTTGATCATGTTTTATAATGGTCGTATGTGGTTAAGATGAAAAATATATCGATATGTTTTCCAATAGAATTCGTTCCTCCACCTATATACCCTTTCAATCTATTCTCCCCTTTTCTTATGTGTGGAGTTGTCATTTTATGTCACCTTGCTACATTGATCCCATTTCCTATAGCATTGCATAGTGTAGGTTACATGGATTTAAGTTCATGGTTACATGAGCTTGTTGTTGCATTGATGATGATGATGTGAATGAAATGTTAGGATATGAATCTTCTATTTTTAATAACTTATAAATGGAAAATGAAAGGACTCACCCCCTTCAAGATGGGTTTATATTTTGGTTCCAACACTTCTGGATGGTATTCATATCTCCACCCTTAACAGGGATACCAATGTTACCTTGAAAAAGTTGTGTTGTTTGTTTGTAGTTACTATGAGTTATATGTCAATACACATGTTGTCTAACTAGTGGGAACTTGTTTAATTATGTCCAAATTTGAACTTATGTATTTTGGACTATTAAATATTTTTGAATATAAAAACGACAATGGTTCAAATCCTCGTGCATGCATGTGTGTTGCTATTATGTTAAAAAATGAAAATGAAAATGGATAATTTCCTTTATTTCTGACTTTCCTCTTATCTAAATGGATTTTATGTGGAAAATATAGTGATGGAAATTATTATTTAATAAAACTATGTGACTTTGTCTTAATGCTAGGAAATATGGACACTAGTTTTATGATTGGGCCCTTACTTTCTCTAGGAAGCTAAACCCGGTTTTCACCTAGGTGACATTCCAACTACTATCTATCCAAAAGTTAACATCATTACGTTCAAATTTTACTTATTATATAAATTTAGAAGCTACTTATGTCCTTTAATTTTTTGTCCTACCTCATATTTAAGGAGGATAAGACACCTTAATAAGCAAGGATGCTTTGCATTCGACATACCAGCCCAATAAATAATGCTCACTGTATATAAAAATAACCACCAGCTAAGTAACTGCTAAGGTGCAATTTCTCTCTCGAATGAATAACTCTATTTGTTTAACCAAAAAGTTCAAAACAAATTTGATATAAAATAAAAATAAAAAATTATGAAATTTATAACATTGTGGTGGTGTCTACTGTAGCTCGAGCATCTTTGTATATGGGATTGCTAATGGGCATGACATTGCATTTGCTCAAACAAGAATAGAATGCTACCACAAGATAGTGCAGTCCTCTCTTTGCTACTGCCTTTGATGGTAGAACTTGCTAAACTCCAAAGATAGAGAGGGCTAAGTATATCGAGAAGATCTCTTGAACTATTACGTCGCGAAAGAAGATTGTAGAATATTTTAGTGTTGATTTAGTATTGATTGGGGTTAAAATTTTGTTTATATATTTGAGAGTATCCGTAAGAAATTGTCTTATAATCATAAAAGGGAGGAAATTGTATATGTTTAAACTAAAATTTTTGATAAAATAAACAAAAGAGACCATAAAAAATTTGAAAAAATGGTTAAACGTATGTTTATAAATATGAGAATATCCATAAGAAATTGTCTTCTAATGACTTATAATCATAAAAGGGAGAAATATATGTTTAACCTAAGTATTTGATGAAATAAATAGAAGAGCCCATAAAAAAAGATTAAAAAATGTGGTTTACTTGTTATTTTGTGTCGTTGAGGCTCTAGCATGTAACGTGGCAAAATGAAGATCCACCTGCAAAATGAAGACCCAATTGCATGCATTACCCTTGCCTCTTAAATAATCATTTGGTTAGTTCGAGGAGGAGGTCTCAAAGAAATCCACCTTGCATCTATACTCACTAACCTGAAAATTCTTTGAATACTAACCAATCCACATTCCATTCATACTCACTAACTTGAAAAATTTTCAAACACTAATCAATCCACATTCCATCCATACTTCATAACCTGAAAATTTTTCAGAGACTCATCAACCAAGTAACAAATTATCCAGAGCTTGTTGTTTTGCTTGGTCTGACAAATTCATCAGAGGAAACTGGTTGATTCATGTATTTCTTGGTCTCACATGCTAGTCCCCTCAGAGATGAGTATATATCCAAGTGGTGTTTCTCATAATTATTTTCAGTTGAATCAAGTTTGTTTTTCTATAATTTCACTTTTTTTACTATTTTAAGTTGTTTTGGTGTGCGGACACTCTACTCCGATTTACCATGTAAGGTAGTATCATCTCCTAGTCCGACGTTGTTCACTATTTTAAGTTGTGAAGTTGTTGTTGTGTGGAGACATTTTACTCTGGTTTACTGTGTAAGGTAGTATCATATCCTAATTTGATGGTTCACTATTTTAACTTCTTGTTGTGTGGATACATTTTACTCTGGTTTATTGTGTAAGGTAGTATCATATCCTAACCTGATGTTTGAAGTGGGATTTATTGTTTTGAGTTTCTATCAAGTCTCTGATTACCTTATTGTTCCAAAATAGTTTCTCGAAAATATTAAGCAATATTGGTATCTTTTGTTGTTGTATGTAGACACTCCACTTTGGTTTATTATGGAAGGAAGCAACATATGCTAAACTGAGGTTTGAAGTGAGCGTTACTATTTTGAGTTTCTATCAAACCTCTGAGTGCCCTATGGTTCATAAGCGGTCCTCAAAAATCTTGAGATCAATTTTGTTGGTAAACAGTATCATTAGTACCCTATTGTTCTAGAAGGGGTTCTAAGAAATCTTTAGATCAATGTTGGTAAAACTTATGGTATGTTTCTGGATTTGAACATGAAACTTCATGTTTATTGTAATCACCAATAGCCATAGTTTTATTTAAATTAACACTTAAGATATTAAGAAAAGAAAAATTGGTGCTAGATATACAATGTTACATTGAATATACATGGAAGAGATTTCATTTGACAAACAACCTTTTATTAAGCGAAGTTCTAGGGTGCCCCTAAGGGTGAACTAGTATGCATGTTTTTAATGTTTTGGAGGGGATAACAGAGGCAAAGCAAGGTCATTTTCTTTTTTCCTACCCTATCCAACACTTGTCCTCTCCTCCATTCGTTGTAGGCCTTTAAGATGACATAGATTTTGAGAAATTCCTAAACCGAGACCTTTCCCTATCCCTATCGAGATTCATGTCTTCTCGTTTGGTGCAATAGTTTGGAATGTTATTAGATGATGCAGTTTTACCCTGAGTATAGACATAGCAAATATATTTTCTGTCATGAAATTTTCTATTGAAGCAAATTCACTCTACCTGCTTCTTTTAAATGAAATATTTACTTATCAATCTCATGAAATGAGTTAGATATGAATTAGATGCACAAACAAGAAATATTTACTTCATTTGTTTCTGTGAAAGCAATCTTTTAAATTGTAACTCTACCTTTATCATATCACACAATTTGTAGAATAAAGAGATAGCAAAGTAAATTTAAAGTTTTAAGGTTTTAGTGATAGAAATAACAAGTAAATTCTAGTTTTCTATAAATTCTAACGTTCTCTTCTCTTA
This sequence comes from Pinus taeda, assembly GCA_000404065.3. Taxonomy (NCBI): domain Eukaryota; kingdom Viridiplantae; phylum Streptophyta; class Pinopsida; order Pinales; family Pinaceae; genus Pinus; species Pinus taeda. The sequence continues at coordinate 37,041 of APFE031551925.1, read as the reverse complement.
AAAGAATAAGAATGAAATTAAGAATAAGAAAGAATTAAAAATGAGTAATATTTTAAGAATGAAATTAAAAATAAGTAATGCGAAAGCAGTAGAAAGAAAATGGATTATGTAGATTATGTTTGGAATAAGGATACTCGCCTTGACTACATGACCCAATTTCATAATTGTTTCAGAGATCATAATCCCAGGGATGATCTGAAATGGGGACCTAAATGCTTCTTGTCAACTTACAAGAACCTCTCCCACTCCAAAGCTTATATATTCCTAAGATCTATGCTTATGATTGACAATTTGCATAATTAAAAGAACTTGAAATAGGTGTATGCTTTTGATTTTCCTTAATTGTTTATGGGCTTTGAGTTCATTTGCTTATGCTGAAATAAAACTCAGATAACAATAAATAAAAGCAGCAAGTAAACATTATACACATAGCAACAAGCTACGGCAAATAACCAAACCACATAAACAACAAGTTTAATATGGAGTTCACCCTGATATCTTGGGCTACATCTCCTTGAGCTCTAATAAACTCGATTAGGCTCTTTGGGATTATGGCTTTAATTCTTTTACAAGTTCCACACTCAACTTCATTAGTTTACAATTGAACCAATGGGCTTAGAATGCCATCTTACACCACTGGCTATCCATACTCTGCAGATAGATCTAGGCTTCTCTGGACTAGATTCCTTCAATCAGCACTCTAGGCTATCTTGAGCTCCTAGCTTGCACCAACTCCCTCAGAATTATTTCACTGTCTCTTAAATTCCTTCTTCTATCTTCAGCACACATCAGACACCAGCAACAACTTGATCATTTCATTCTCTTTACTGTTCTAACTTCATTATAGCTTCATGGCTTGAAGAAGTCCATTAAGCCCTCTAGCTCTATGGCTTTGCCTCCAACCTCTAGTGGCTATGCCTCTGTCAGTGCTCTAGCTCTGCCTTCCAACCTTTGGTGGCTATGTTAAGCTTCTATGAGCATCTTCAAGCTTCCTCTGAGCATTACTCTGCCTGAGCCTCTAAGAATCTTGTTTCTCTATGCTTTCTGTGTTTTGCTTGGCCTCTGCATGATCCTCTGTCAATTATGTTCTATGTGTATTTAATACACAATAGCTACACCCACCTAACGCATGGAAGCTAGACTATTTCCTTACAAGAATTAGTTTACAATTGGAAAGGAACCGACGAGCATGGGAGACCCGGTCGTTTGGCTTCCCTATGCAGAAATCCTGAAAATAGTCACATAATGGAATACATAGGTAAACCGATGAAAAACACACCATGGAGAATTTTTCTGGAACTCAAATAATATAGAATCAACCCTATAATCCTCTCGGATCCATCATTCTATCACATATCACAATCACATTGCATATGGCCAAAAACCCAATACACAAGAAAATACAACGAAATCCCATAAATCTGAATTTCAAATGATATGAAATCGCACTTATAAACCTATCGGGTCCGCACCCTGATCGCAAATCACAATCGCATATGTCAACGACCCTTTATATTGGGGATCCACCGATCGTTGATATCAGTGCATTGCATATCACTATTGGCCCCATCGCATCGGCGTATCGCTATCGGCCCCCTCGCATCGGCGCTATCGCTGATCGCACATCGCATTGTCGGATGTCAATGACCCTTTTTTATTGTGCGATCTAATCGCCGATCGCATCGGCATATCACTATCACAAGTCACAATGGCATGGATCTTGGTCTTTCTCCAATGGTTTTGTGCGATGCGATAAAACCATCTCCACCATTGATCTGCGCGTATGATCTAATGGTCCACGTGCAATTGTGCCGCTGCTATCACAATTCCTTAACTTCGGGTCCTTTAACACTCCACTTGGATTTTCTCCAATGTGATTTCCTTAAGGAATGCATATAAATCCTTAAGCCCATTTTTTATAAGAATTTGCCTCCTTTTCTAAGGATAATGGGCAATCTTCTTTTGAAATAACTTCTTCATCCGAAGTCCATTTTAGCCCATTCAAACAGCGTTAGATTCAAAATGAATAGAGCTACGCAATGAAACTATTCCCAAGGGCATCCTTTGATTTTCACTTTCCTCTGTGAGGAAGATTTTTAGACTTAGAAGTCTATTTTAGATCCATTTTGGATCATGCCTTCCCACTAAAAAGATTTTGGACTCCAAAAGACTGATATACTAATTTTAACAGTAAATGAGAGTACCTCACCTTCTTCTTTCAGCCTCCATACACTTGCCTTGCATAATGCCTCTGAGCCAAAGCCTTTGAACACTCCCTTCCTCTATATGATTGTCCTCCTGGGAAGAACGGTCTTCCTCCTTGACTTCCTGCAGAACTCATGCTGAGAAGGTCACAGAAGGTATTTTGAACTTCTCTGCCTTGATCATTGAACCAAGGTGGCTCAAACCAATGTGAAGTTACACCTTCTTCACAAAATGTTCATTTGTACCTATTTGACATACTATCAACAACAACTGTTAACAACAACAGGATTACAAACAACAATTGGATGGACTAAATTCCTACTTCAACAAAAGAAACATATTTCACATCTTGTGAACACCTCCATGTCTTTAGATCTACATACAAATGATTGACTAGATAACAAGCAAACAAAACATGCCTTTAAAACAATTGACCCTTCAAGTCAAGCATTTAAAAAAAGAATTCTACAGTTCTTTTTCAATGATGAAACACTTCATCATTATCTCCATCTTGTAGATGAAATCAACTTTTTCCAAGTCAACATTAACATTACATGCATGTTTACAACAAAGTAATCAACCCTTCAAGTTAATCACACATACATGTTCAAATATAAGGAAATCATCAACATCCCTATGTTCATGCATATTATGCTTCATGCATTTCATCTTTCAACTTTTGCTTAAGTACACTGTACTTTCGAACCTAAAATGAAATATAATGCTTTATCCTTCAACTTTCACTTAAGTACACTATACTTTCGAAGCTGAAATGAAATATAATGTTGCAACAATAACGTGAGTCTCCTACTCAACTTTTTCCATTCACCTTCTTGGTAAAAACTTGCAACTTGCATCTCATTAACAAAGGAATGCAAATATATGCATTATATCAATTGACATGCAATCTTAATTGGATAATAACTCTAACCATTTCTTACCAATCCATTTCAAAGGTGCTTCCTTTGTCTGCACATCAATAGAAACATGTGAATCATCTTGAAACACATAACGTATGGAAACTTCCTTTCCATTCCTGCCATTTTCTCTTTCCACCTTCTTCAAGTTTCGTGGAAGCATTGTTGGATTCAGAGTCCAACACTTATCAACAATGTGTCCTTCCTTATGGCAGTAAGTGCAATGCATGTGCATTTTCTTAACAGCATGATTTGCCTTGTTCAATGGACCTTTGGCTTTTTGCTTCCTTTTCTTCAAAAGTTTCCTGTATGTGGCCATTCTCTTCCAACATCTAGAAAAATTATGGTTATCCAAACCACAAAAGGAACAGACAATTCTTTTCCCATTCTTATATGGAAATTTACCATGCTAAACATAATCAAAAGGAATATGGTTAGAACCAGATTTATAACTTTCTTTTTCACCTTTATTACCTTCATGAGGAGGTGAATCAAATGAAGAAGTAGCTCCCTTTGGAACACCATCAACCTCTTCAATGGTTTCAGAGTTTCCACAACTCTCTGGTTCAAGTGTATGCTTATGAACACCTTCTTCCTGAAAATGATATTTCAAGCTATTGCATTCCCCAAGAATACAATCCTCACACTCTTGAGGTAGAAGACCTGCAATGAAACTCCTTGGAGATGTTTCAATGGTCTTCATGGAAGCTTTGGAACTCTCTCCATAAACTTGTCCATAGTCAAGACCCAAATACTTAGGCCTTTCCTCAACTATTATTGACTCAACAATACCCTGTGCATGTTTTCCCAAGCATTTTCCTTCATAGCCCATCTTGGACATTAACTTGGAACCTATGCCTCTGGTTTGTTTTTCAAAAGAACCAATATAAACATCCTTAGAGGAAATCGACAAAAAACTGGAATTATTTACCTCTTCTTCAAGCTAATACTTGACAAAGGCTTCATTTGCAACAAAGAGTTGTGTCTCCAACTCATGCATCCTTTCCGGGTTCATATTTGGAATATGAAGTTGTCTCTCCATTTCCTACAATTTGTTAGAAAGAAATTGCTTCTCTTCCTTCATGGAATTCAACTGATCTCTAAGTATGGTTCTCTTCCTTCCATCCTCATACATTTCTCTCACCATGTCCATCATGCTGAACAAGTCTTGCTTGATGTCTTCATCAAAGAATCTTGTGAAGAAATAGGAATTTTAATGACTCGCTTGTAGAAGTTGTCATTATCAGAATGAACAAAAGAACTTCAAACAAGATTAACAAAGAGCTTATTCAAGCAACCTTTTGCAACAAACCTCTTGTGCTTCAAGGATTTCTTTGAGGTCCTTTGGGATACGAAAAATGCCTTCAGCCCTTCTTCCTTATTGTCCTCTCCTAGACTTAGCTATCAATAGCTTTCCCTGAGCATTTGCAAACTCAAACAATAGTCAGTTTACAAACAATCAAACAATCAATCCTTGACTGTTTAAACACCTTTCAAGTTAAGCAAGAAAATATATTGCTTTGTCAATCAAGCATCCTGCTTTGATCAATCAAGCATCATGATACCACCTGCTCTAGTATAACTTGGGCTCTAATATAACCTTCTCCGATACCACCTTCTTGGAAGGTGGGGTTAATCAACCTGGGGCTCCGATACCACATGATCTGAAATGGGGACCTAAATGCTTCTTGTCAACTTACAAGAACCTCTCCCACTCCAAAGCTTATATATTCCCAAGATCTATGCTTATGATTGACAATTTACAGCATTAAAAGAACTTGTGATCCAGGTGGATATTGGTGGCCACCTGCCAAGTCCACCTGGACCCCCACCATTGTCTTTCTCAGCATTTTCAGTTTCCTTAATTGTAGCACAACTTACTATTTTTAGCAGTTTTT
>APFE031551925.1:0-27219 GCA_000404065.3 Pinus taeda | reverse complement strand
CCATCACATCTCTTCTCAGAGATAAGCTACCATCGCCCTAGCTAGTTTATTTCTATTTCTGATTGTAAGCATGTTTCAATATTTTCCATTAATGAAATGAAGTATTATTTCCGCTGCATCTTTGTGTTTATGGTTATCTCTGTAATTTGTTGCGTTCCTATTTAAATCCGGATCAACTTGAAATAAGTGTATGCTTTTGATTGTTGTTAACTATTTATGGGCTTTGAGTTCATTTTCTTATGCTAAAATAAAACTCAAATAACAGTAAATAAAAGCAACAAATAAACATCATACACATAGCAACAAGATGCGGAAAATAACCAAACCACATAGACAACAAGTTTAATATGGAGTTCACCCTGATATCTTGGGCTATGTCTCCTTGAGCTCTAATCAACTCAATTACGTTCTTTGGGATTATGGCTTCAATTCTTTTACAAGTTCCACACTCAACTCCATTGGTTTACAACTGAACCAATGGGTTTAGAATGCCATCTTATCCTATTGGTTGTCCATACTCCTCAGACATATCTAGGCTTCTTTGGACTAGATTCCTTCAATCAATGCTTCGAGCTATTTTGAGCTCTTGGCTTGCACCAAATCCCTTGGAATTATTTTACTGTCTCTAGAATTCCTTCTTCTATCTTCAGCACACATCAGACACCAGCAACAGCTTGATCATTTCACTCTCTTTGTTGTTCTGACTTTATTACAACTTCATGGCTTGTAGAAGTCCATTGAGCCCTCTAGCTCTGCGGCTCTGCCTCCAACCTCTAGTGGCTATGCCTCTATCAGTGCTCTGGCTCTGCCTTCCAACCTTTGGTGGCTATGTCGAGCTTCTTTGAGCTTCTTCGAGCTTCCTTTGAGCATTACTCTGCCTGAGCCTCCGAGAATCCTCTTTCTCTATGATTTTTATGTTTTTCTCAGCCTTTGCACAACCCCCTATCAATTATGTTCTCTGTGTATTTAATACACATCAGCTATCGCCACCTAATGCATGGAAGCCTGACTGTTTCCTTACAAGAAGTAGTTTATAATTGAAAAGGTACTGGCGGGCATGGGAAACTAGATTGTTTGGCCTCCCTATGTAGAAATTCGAAAAGAGTCACATAAAGGAATACACAGGCAAACCGATGAAAAACACATCATGGAGCATTTTGCCAGAACTCAAATAATATATAATCTCCCCTATAATCCTCTTGGGTCTGTCATTCTATCACATATCGCAATCGCATTGTGTATGGCCAAAAACCCAATACACGGGAAAATACAAAGAAATCTTGTAAATCTTTGTTTCAAATGATATGAAATCACACTTATAAAGCTATCGGGTCCGTGCCTTGATCATAAATTGCAATCACATATGTCAACGACCCTTTATATTAGGGATCCACTGATTGTCGATCATCGATATCGACGCTTCACACATCGGTATCGGCCCCATCACATCAGCGTATTGCTATCATCCCCCTCGCATCGACGCTATCACTGATCGCACACTGCATAGTCGCATGTCAATGACCCTTTTTTATTGTGTGATCTGATTGCCGATCACATTGGCGTATCACTATCATAAGTTGCAATGGCATGGATCTTGGTCCTTCTCCCATGGTTTTGTGCGATGCGATAAAGCCATCTCCACTGTTGATATGCACATCCGATATAATGGCCCACGTGAAATCGCGTTGCCACAATCACAATTTCTTAAGGCCAGGTCCTTTAACACTTTGCTTAGCTTTTCTTCGGTCTGATTTCCTTAAGGAATGCATATAAAGCCTTAAGCCCATTTTTAAAAGAATTTGCCTCCTTTTTTAAGGATAATGGGCAATATTCTTTTTGCAATAATGTCTTCATCCGAAGTCCATTTTAGCCCATTCGAATTGCATTAGATTTAGAATGAAGAGATCTATGCAATGAGACTATTCCCAAGAGCATCCTTTGACTTTCACTTTCCTCTATGAGGAAGATTTTTAGATTTAGAAGTCTATGTTAGATCCATTTTGGATCAGATGAAGTATGCTTCCAAATATCCTTTTTGTCATATGTTTCAATTCATTTAGTGGTATCTGATGGAAATTGTATTGGGATAGGGATGCCCGCCTTAACTGCATGGCCTGAATTTCACAGTTCGTTAAGAACCTAATCTTCGGGATGAAGTATGTCTCCACCTGCAACAAGCACAACGGTTACAACTAAATAATGCTAGCTGCTGCTAGCCTTCATCCATCCATAATTATAGACAATATTTTTTTATAATTATAGACAATATTTGCTTATACCAACTGCCTACTTGTGCAATCCACAATTATAGAGAATATTGCTTATAATTGTAAATCCATAATTATAGAGAATATTTCTCATAATTGCATATCATAATTATAGAGAATACCAACTTCCTGCTTGTGCGATCCACAATTATAGAGAATATTGCTTATAATTGCAAATCCATAATTATAGAGAATATTTCTCATAATTGCATATCATAATTATAGAGAATATTTGCTTATAGCAAGTTCTTGCCTGTCCCTGTTATACTTCTCAGCACTAGATATTTGTTTATACCTACTTCTTGCTTGTCTCTGTTATACTTTTGAGCACCAACACAAAATGTTCATACGAGTTTCAGATCATAGAAGAATGTAGAGCTATGAATCTATACCTATGGTGAGTTTAATATGAATGGCTATGGGCAAGTTTAATAAGGTTGGCTATGGGGCACGTGTAAGCAGGTAGTGTGATAGGTGTAATAAATGAATGTGCGAGGTGTACGTTTGGGAGCAGGCCATGTGGCGCATGTATTTTTGGGAGCTCCTACCCCATAGGCTCCACCACCAATGGTCTAGATTTTGGATAAATCAACAAAGGAGATTTTGGATAAATCAACAAAGGGAAAATGAAAAAGTCAGAGAATCAAACTTTGGATAAAGGTGACCAAGGGAAATACAAACACTTTGGATAAAATCAAAAATCAAATTGAAAAAGATTAAGTTTGCAATAAGACCCTATTGTGAATGGTTAATGAAAATCCACATAAAATTAATTGAATAATTTTAAATATCAATTTTTATCTAACTTTGGTTAAAGCATTGCATATGAAAAATGTCAAACACAATTAATATATGGTTTCCCAATTAAACAACAAAAACTTAAAATAATGTCCTGAAGTTGTCAAACTTACAATAACGTTGTTGTAAAGTTATCACTGATGATAACTAGAACTCAAGATAATGTTGTAAAGTTAATACATTGCTAACGGTGGATTAAAACAAGGTTGCAATAAAATGTTTATTCACTTGTCCAATTAAACAACAAAGAAACTTTGGGTAAATTTTACAATCCCTCCCACATTGCTAAGTAGCACAGAAAACTTAGGCTAAATGAATGATATAAAAAAAAGTCAACGCAGTTAATATAGAGTCAATTGCATAGCCATTGCTATATACCTATTTGGGCAGGTATAATAAGGAAAGAAGAGTGGATAGGATTAAGTTCTACACACAAAATTTAAGTCAATGACGCATCAATTTATGAAGTATCCTAATAGATGTTTATAATAGTACGATGACTTACAAAAGAGATTATGCATTAATGGAGAGAAAATATGATTTTTAGAAAGCTATATTTATTTATTTGTGTACATAGGCATACATCTTTGAATAATTTTAACATAAACACACTTATGATGTAGAGTACTTTCAAACAATGCAAGTGTTATTCCCAAGAGTCTTCTTTATTTGAGGGTTCACTCTTTTGATTTATTTATTGTAAAAAGCGCATTAGTTTTAGAAACATTTCACTTATTGAGATATTAACTGGTTATCAAGATCTAGCTTTCAGTTATTACCACTTAGTTATTTAATTAAACACTATTTTAATCAAACTACCATGCTATGCAAATTTACTATACTCCTCAATTTTCCACTCTTTAAAAAAAAACATGTTTTATTTCCTAAATTATACTTCATAATTTTTATACATTTTTTTTGGAAAAGTATTGTTTATCTTATGCAATTTCATTTAATTTAATTTTCATGCATGCCCTATTTTAATTAGTTCATTTAATTTTATCATTTTACTTATTCAACATATGTAGCTTAATTTTTAATTTTAGGATAATAATGTAACTTGCATTTAACTTAAATTCATCACCAACTTAAAGTTTATATAAAAATTTATTTAGCAAAAGTTAAGGAGATTTAATAGTATAAGGTAGAAAAAAGGTCCATTAATATCTTTAACAGACTAATTTTTAATGAGTAATTGGTTTTAGGGATTAAATAAACATACGTTTCATTCCCCTTTTCCTCTTGAGTGTCCATTGAACAATGTTTTGTGTGTGGGCATTCCAGCATCAAAATAATGGGCAAGCATAGTAGGGATATTAGTCCTTGTTATTTAATTTTTAAGTGACTCTTCTCTGGTTGAACTCATCACTAATATCCTATAAGAAGGTGTTTTTTAGACAAATTGTTAAGCCTTGTCACTACTTCTTTTTTAAATACTTGATAAAAAAACTTATTAGCTTTTAGAGTTACTGTAGGTTCCTTTATAAGATTTTATGGCATGATAGAGGGTGTTTCATGAGATTCAAGGTACATAATGCATTTTTAGCCCTTGAATGGTCTAATATGGATAAAATTATGGGAGAAATATTATGCTTTATTTTTAAGGTTTAAAAAACTTAGTGATTGTTTGACCTTGTTTAGGTGTTGCTTGCTATTATTCTCTTTTGTGTTGGAGTTATATTGATAGTATGAGGGGTATCCTTCATGATGGTCACATGGAGAGTGATATTACCCTAATGGGGCATATATGGGGTTAAATGTGGATGTAATGTGTAAATGTATATGTAATACTAGGGCTATCCTAATAATGAAGGGGTCTCAAGTGCACTATGTGGATAGGTATAGAGATCATGTAATCATTATTGAAGATATGTAATTTGGATGTATGAATGTATTTGGGTACTTGGATGAGGCTCTCTTATTTTTTAAGAAGTTACTATGTAATTTATCTCTCTTATGTATATGGTAGTCATGATCCATACTCCCATTGGTGTACATGGTGTGTACCTCTAGTTTCTTGTGATATTTTATGTATTTGGATCTTAATGTTTATGCTCCAAATGCATAAAAACCAAAAGTGCACACCATTTACACCAATGCGAAAATGGAGGAAAACCCCATCATATATAATAGAGACAAGTTACATAATAACTATTTAAAGAATAGAAGAACCTGCTCCAAATAACTAGATACATTCATACACCCAAATTACATCTTTTCAGCAATGACTACATGATATCTACATATACCTATCCACACATTTCATATGTGGCACCTTCATTATTAGACTAACAATACTACATGTATATTTACACCTTACATTCATGTTTAACCACACATATTCTCTCCCTTTGGATCATATCATATACTTTTAACCCTATATATGCCCCCCTTGGGATCATGTCATAATCACAAGAGCTTCACTGTGGGAGAAATATCATACCATGTACATTCATATTGGAGGATATATATTGAGGAAAAAATGACATAATATATTGACCATATAGAAGGGGTTAAAATGTTTCTATATTGGAAAGTTTAAAACATGGAGCTCAAAGTTAATGAAAATATATAAATGGGTATAAAAAATGTTAATGAAAAATGGATACCTACATTATCTAGTGAAAGTAGGGGTTTTTTAAATTGGGAATGTGTGTTGGGTTCATATTAGTAGGGGGTTAAATAATGTGATTTTTAGAGGTATTTTCCAATATGTAGTCAAATTAAGGGTATTGTTTATTATGCCATAAATGCACGTGATATGGCAGAGGTTTATTTAGTGAAGCTTGTTGGAAATGATACTAAGAGGGGGGGTGAATCAGTATTATCAGATCAATAATTTTTCATTTCCCAAATAGATTTATATATGCTACTTCTATGAAGTGAACTAGTGTGTACACGGTACTCTGATTAGAGAAACCAATTTATACCCAAAGAATTTGTGATTTAGTCAATTTATCATGTGTTGATATTTAACCAGTGCATTGGTAACTTACTAAATAGTGCAATGAAAATAGAATAAGTCGTCACACTTAGGAAACACACATGAACACCAATATTTAAGGGGGAAACCCAATGTGGGTGAAAACCACCTGTTGTCGTCTTTGTCTTCTTTTAATAATAAGAAAATTTGTTTACAAACTTGTACTGGTGCAGACTCATACAAGTACACAGACACCTACATGCAGAAGGCTACAACCTTCTCTCGTTTTCTAGCTTCTATTGGAAGGGAGCTACAACCCCCTAACTCTTGTACTAGCCAATGTGCTTACTAGTACATAGGCACTGACCTTGTTGGCTTATGGGGGCCTAACCCAAGTTCAGAGTTAGCTAGCCAAATAAATCCCTACACTACTGGCCCTTTCGGCATCAGCCTGCTGAGTGCAGACTGAAGTCTCACAGGAAGCAATTTGAGGGGATACTGGAACGAAGTTTCTGTACCCTTGAGATGGATTTGATGTCGGTTTATTCCAACTCTACCTATCTTCACACAGGTTTCTTATCCCTCCATTCTACCCTTCAGTACCCTCACAAACTATTGGTGGGCTCCAGTATTGTAGCAATAATACTGCAACTCCTGGGACTCCCTTCTTTACTTTTATCACCCCGGTAGTTCGTAACAAACTTGGAAGCGACGGTGCTGTATGCACAAGTACTAGCTCTTGCCGCAGCTGTCACTTGGTCAGCTGGCACAAGTCCTCTAGGGGCTCAAGCCAACTTCTATGAGCTCTGAGAAGAAGCTTCTTAACTGATGGATGGAAGCTAACTCGAAGGAAGCTAATCTGCTTGCGAAAAGAAACTGAAAAGCTGAAAGAAATCGCAAACCCTAATCTGACCAGCTAGTCCTACTGATGAGAAAAAGAGGATGCAAGCTACTGAAAGAGATGCCATTACTTATAGGAAGGTAAAATACATGTGTCTAAACTACTTCTATCTGAAGAAAACATCTTTTTGTATTTTTTGAATAAGTTGTCAGAATTATCATGCATATGCTTTCACTGTTCTTGACTGTGCAGAGGTGGACTGGCGAGAGGAAATGCTTAGAAGAGGTCGGGAAGGTTCAGAGAGGGTCTAAGGGGTCCCTAACACCCTTCCAGAGAGTTTCACAGAGTTTGGCTATCAAGAAACCTCATTTGTGAGCTTCTATAGGAAGTCTGCAGGGGTTCTACAGGATGTTCTGGAATTTCTATAGGATGTTCTGCGATTTTCTACAAGATGTTCAGAAATGGGATTTTGGAGGATGGATGGGTGAAGAAAGATGAAGGAGTGGGTATGGAGGTAGGATAGGGGTTTGAGGTGGTCTAGGGACTAGTGGATGGAGTTGAGAGAAGATGTAGATGGCTGAATTTGTTCCAAGAGGGCTAAAGCAATGTTGCACAAAAAGGTAGGGTTATGTGGGAAAAATGACAAACGTGGGGCAAGAAACCAAGTTAGGGGATGGAGCAAATGGGTCTGATGGAGTTTGGGAGGATGGAGAAGTGGTACAGGTGCTCTGCAATTTATATTTCCAGCGGAACCAATAAATACTTGCAAGAAATCAAAGACCTAGTTATGCCAACCTAATCTAATCTAGCTAACAGCAAAGAGAATGAACAGAAGCTTTATTTGTAAGGAAACCATGTATATTAACTATGCAACAAAGTATTCAAAGATCTGAACATGTAACCAACTTCTGCAAACGAAAATCGTACACTAGTGATTGCATGGCAAAGCAAAAATAGTGTTTTTTTTTTTGGGCAGCAAGGTCGCTTTGATCCCAGCCCCTGATCCTATGAGGGAGAGGTGAAATCAAAGGTGCTCGTTGCAATTTTTCTAAAGCTTTTTCCCTGTTGATATCCTACCAACTTAATCTGAACATCAAAATCCTTTCTAACCATCAACAGTGACCTAGTTAATCAGCACAATTTAATCTACCTAACAGAAATGATTTTACAAATGCATAAAGGACAAATAATGATACATAAAGGAGGCCTTGGCTCTCAGGATGGGCCCTACCCTAAGAGCTACGGCTCCTATAAAGAACTCAGAGCTGATGCCAAATAGAACTACTTGTCATTATCAAAACATAGTCATCACCAGAAAGTTATACCACAGTGGCTACAAGAAAACGAGCTGAAAGTGACAGCACTATAGTGCAAAAAAAATACAATAGTTCCAAAAGTAAACTACGAAGGCTGAGGCCCTCTTATTTATACATTATGAGGGGCCTAGCAGGCCTCCTAAATTCAAGGGACTCGGCTGTCCCAACTGCTAGTAAACAGTCACTCTTCCCAAATCTGCTTGGCTGCCTTTAGGATCCATTTTGGTGGACTGTGAGCTTAGAGTTGAGGGTGGAGATCTCGAGGAAGGGCCATTTAATGTCAGAGACAACCCCCTTAAAAATCCTCACCTCAAGCTTGGCTATCACCTAGCCCATGATTGCTTGGTTTTGCTCCAACATTTGTCAAAAAAACATGAAATAACCACGTATTAGCCTCCTAGGTAGAGTGACCACCCTTATTCATTCAAATAGCATAAAAATACTAAAAAACATGCATAATCTATGAAAAATGGAGGATTGAACAAGGACAATTAGGCAAAATGAGCCCAATAAGTTACCCAATTCGAGGCTCATCATCACCCGCCTGTTAAATGGGTTGCTCATCCTCTGAGAAACTAGTCCAGCTCCTTATCCTTGATTGCCTTGATTGCCTCCCTCACGTCCCAGGCCTCTGAGGTGATATCTTCTTCACTGTCATGAAATCCAGCCTTCCTTTCCACTTCTTCCCACTGCCTATGCTCCTCCTCTTCTGTGCCTCCTTCCAGCAGCCCCAAAAGGAAAGGTGGACTTAACTTGAGGCCTATCTAGTTGGCTTGAAGATTCTTCATGGACTTTTTGTAGAGAAGCACTCGTGCCAAGGCCTCCCTCATTCTAGTTGGGGTGTGGTATTCTCTGATTTTTAGGCTGTGGGACAATGTGTTCCACCTACGGGTGCAAGCATGAACATAGTTGTCCCCCAACAGTCACTCCATGTCCTCAAAATGTGCTATGGCTTGAGCTTGATGATCCATGTAATCTAGCAGGGCTTGAGAGTCGTTTGCCAAGTGCTGGTGGGCGGATATTAATGTTGAGGGATCCCCTAGCTCTGTTCTAATCAATAGCGGTTCTTGTAGTTCCTGGTCCATGACATTTCTGACCTCTGCTGCTCTCTTTTCTTCATGATTTAGCCACGAGGTCATGGCCATAAGTTGCATGTCCCCTACTACAGTGTTGGGGTCCCATGAGGTCATGTTGAGAAGGGCCAAACTGTGTAGGTAGAACTCTGATAGTTTGGCCTTGTCCTCTGACGAACTTTTGTCACATAAAGCCATGAAATGTTGGGGGTTTTGGAATTGAGTGATACCTCTCTGTGCCAAAGTGTTGATCTGAAATTACAACCACTGATCCTTGAGGTATAGGGCATAGGATTTGGCCGGCTGTCTACACTGTAGAGCTTCCATTGCACCTCCTTCTCTTGTATCTATTGTTTTAGAGACTATATCTCTAGGCCTGCTTGCAATTCGTTTTCCTGTAGCTACTGATTTAGTGTCTCAATTTCAGCCTACATTCCTTCCTTTCTCTCCTGTTCTTCTGTGGTATCTTTGGTTGTTGTGGCCTCCTCCTATTGTTGTTGTTCTCCCAAAAGGTGAGGCCTGTCTTCCTTCCTCTGTCCCTGCAATTGTAGCTGCTGTTTAAGCAGCTCATTTTCTTCCCGTAGCTTGGCCTACTGGTAGCTCTCCATATGTCGTACCCTTGCCAATTCTTTTTGGGCCTCCTTGAGCTTTTCCTCCAGAGGACCTATATCTACCACACCCTTGGATTTAGCAATCTTCATCCAAGTGTGGGTCCTCACTCTCTCTTCCTCTAGTGTAAGGAAAGTGGCACTGTGAATTTTTGAGGAATGATCTTCCCGGCCTCTAAGAAGTTACAGTAGGAGCCTAGGCTGGGTTGGGAGCTTGGTTCCATAATGTTTTCAGCCTTCTCTTCCTCTAGTGATGATTTGGCTACTTTTTCCTCCATCTTTTCAGTCTCCTTCAGCCTAGCCAATATTTCCTGTAGAATAGCCTTAGCATCCTGTAGAGAGGCCTCTGAGTTCAACTTTTCCATCCTTTCTTTCCATGTGGATGTCTTCAGGCTTCCTCGCTCATATGTGAGGGATGTATTTTGTTTGGCTGGGGTGTCTACAATTGTAATTGGCCCGTTGGACTGTTGCTCTTTTGGTCTGCCAGTTTTTTTCCTCATGCTTCTTCTTGCCTTAAAATACATGGAAGGCTCCCTCTTCCACTTTTCTTTTTTCTTTGGAGATGTGTTGAGGGTGGCCAGCACAACTGCTACCTCCCTAGCTAGAATCTCAGGAGATTCTTCCTTCCCTTTCCCTTTTTCCAGACTTCCTGTAGAAAGTCCTGTGCTGACTGTTTTCTGGCTTCCTATAGAAACAGTTTTTGGGCTTCCTGTAGAAACGGCCTTCTGGCTTCCTGTAAAACCAGTTTGCACTGTTTTGGCCTACTTGGCTGGGGGTGCCTTCTCTTTTAGTTTTGTTGTGGCTACCTTGGGTGTGCCCTTGCTTGCTTGGACTTTTTCAGTCCTCTCTGCCCTGATTTGCAATTGTTTCTCCCTTGGTGTCTGTGCCATTTTTCCACCCACAGTTTTGGCCTCAGCAGCTTGGCCTTTCTCTCGTTTCTGTTTTTGTCCTTGCTTTGGTGGTCTGCCCAGGGTTTCCTCACCCTTGGCTTTCTCTTCTGCCTCAATGTGCTCCTCTTCACTGCTGGAGGAAGTGAGTTCCTCGCCCAAAATTCGGATATCATCATCCTTGGACATATTGCGAAAAATATCCCAGGAGAGAGGGACAGTATAGGTATGGAGGGCATCTTCTACTAGAAGCTTGATAAGCCCATGATGGGCCAGCTAGTCTAGTGTCCCTTCCTTCAGTTTTGTGCCACACTCAATTAATGACTGTAGGAGGAAGTAGGGGATGCTTAACTTTTGTTCTGTGGGTAAATCCATCTTATGCCTGAGTTCAGTTAGCAACCAGAAGTGATAACTGTATACAATATTGAACCGCCCCTCACAAGTAATATATTTCATAATCTGAAAGCTGATCTTGCTCCAAAATGGTTGTAGGCTGGCTCTCTGGACCCCATTCTTATCCTCTGAAAACTGTTCCTCTGGTAGGAAGAATTCCTTTTTGGCCTTTTGGCCCAATTTCCTTTCCTCTTTATCCCAGGGTATCCCCAATGGCAGACCAGTGACTCTACTAATGAGTTGTGGGGTGAGCTTTAGGATCAACCCTCTGAAATTAACAGTGGTTAGCATCTTTGATTTAGGCTACAGGGACCTTAGGAACTCCTCTGTTATCTCATCATCGTGACCTTGAATTTTGTCACAGAAGGTCATCCAATTTGTATGGATAAATAGGTCTACCACCTTAGGAGTTTCTCGCAATTTCTTGGAATATGAGGGTTCCTTTCTGATAAACCCTCCTGGCAAAATGCTCTATTTTGGATTTTTCTTTGATTAGAAGGGGAATTCTGTGTATGGTTTCCTCCCCAGAACGTTGAAGACAATACCCTTCGGGTGTTTATAGGTCACTTTGTATCAATTCCCAGTTACAACGCTGTTGCTACCCAAAACTTGACTGTCAAAAGGGAATTAGGCTCTTACAGATAGAGTGCAAAGCCTAATGTTTATCCCCAACCACATAAAAATCACATTCTTTACGCACAAGCTTACCCTTACGGTGGTTTTTATTGTTTCTATTGGAGGAATTTGCTAACAGGAATCATGGAGGAGAATTAGACGCAGAACCCACTGAAAAATTCCATGTATTACACAGGCAAACCACTATTCTTGAACCACAGGCACACTTGCTTTTAATTTTCCTACTCCAGCACGTCGAATTCACCACCTTTCAAAATATCATGCATGGGAATGGTGTGTTTGGGCCTACCTCTCTTCGAATTGCCAATTTCAACGTAGACAGTTCAGGTTTCTCTACTATGTCGGGTTTCCTGTAGAGCTTCTTCCTGTAGAAAGCTTTTCCAGCTTCTGGAGGACATCATGGTGCTTCTGGACAAGTCTGGGATGCGGGAGGATGTTGGAATGGGCCAAGAAGCTTGGGCTAACAAACTGCAGAGGAGGAGGACGTATACTCTGCTGCAACAGTTCATCGTGAGTTATTCGGTCGAGCAATTTGAATTACTGCGCAATTCATGGGGTGGGGGTGAGCTGTCCAAGCCGATCCGTTAGCTAACGTCACGACCATCATTCCTCGGCATGTCTCTGACTTCCATTTCCTTTCTCTACCATTAACCGCCACCATTTCTGCCAAACTGTCGATTCTCCCCGACTGGACACTTCCCACGTGTCGACTGCCGGTCTCTTTGGCATAACCGGGCTCGTTCAGATCCCACGAGGCCATTCAACTGGTTGTCGATGGCCAGTTGACTGGCCACTGAATTTGTTCAATCCGCACATTTCACAATCATGCAAATTTCAGAGTATAGTCTATGCAATTCGACGAATAAGGTTAAACACTTACGTGTGTGGTCGTGGACGTGTTCTGCAGGCTTCAGGACGTGGAATGATGGCTTTGCTCACTGTTGCTTCATGCACGGGCACTGGAGCTCCTTTTTCATTGGCTGATGCTGTATGCAAGACTTCAGGACCCGACCCTCTGGTTGTAAATGTTGCATGCGCCGGCTCCATCTGATTTCAGCTGTTGGTGTCTCCATAGTATGTGCTCCAGACGGATCAGTTGCTATAGGATTCCTGTAGGACATCCTCTAGCTGCTTCTCCTCCTAGGATGCATGCTGAAATGAGCAAGGTTTCATTCGCGGATGAAGGTTCCTAATGGAGCTTTGACAGTTAGAGTGTGTGAGCCTCTGCATGCTTGATTTGTCACTTGGAGGAAAAAAAAAATTAATCTGAGGAAACATGACTCTTGTATGACTGTGCAGGAATACATAACCAGATTGTTGCAATGGTGGTGGAAGGAGATGAAACAAGTGGTGGATGGAAGAAAGGGGTGGCTGCATGCCTCATCAACATATTTCAAGCTTTAAATCCCTCTCCAGAATCGATTCTTTCCTGCCCAAAGGCTCTACAGGATGTTTCTTGTAGAAATGCAGAACCTCCTGTAGAAAGTCCTGAAACTTCCTGTAGGAGGTTGAACCTCAACCAGAATGTGTCCAAATCCTGAAAAAACTGAGTGTCCATGGAGGGAGTGCCTGTGAGGACGCCTGGTAACTTGGTACAGACCCTTGTCCTCGTTTTGTGCGACCTTCTTTTTTTCATTGTATTCCTGCAACCTACAATAGTTCTTCAGAGATTAAACGTGTTTCTTTCCTTCTCTTTTCTCTTTTCTCTTTTTCTTTATCTTTATCTTTTTTCTTTTTTCTTTTTTTTTTGAGAGACAGCAGGGGCGCCTCCATGAGGTTTTCACCCCCACTATCTGCCCTGGGCGCCTTAGAGAGGTTTTCACCCAAGGATATTTTTTTTCAAATTCTTTATCTTCTAAGAGACAGTAGGGGCGCCTCCCTAAGGTTTTCACCCTCACTGTCTGCCCTGGGCGCCTCAGAGAGGTTTTGTCTAGGGATCGTTTTTATTCCTCCTTTTTTTTTTGATGATCAAGGTGTGGTCGGAATAGAGGCAGAACCCTGCTCTATTACCAGCACTGATTTTTCCACAGTTTCAATGAACTCCTGCCTCGAAAGGGGTTTCTTGTAGATCTTCAGTCGATGCCCATTGATGAGCATGGGGCTGGCTTCTTCATCAATGGTCCTGATAAGGACTGAACCATTGTCATTGCATTTCTCCATTGTATATGGTCCTAACCATCTTGTCCTCAGCTTCCCTTTGAAATCCTTGTATCTGGAGTCATACAGCAGTGCCCAATCTCCCGACTGGAATTGCTTTTCATTAAGGTGTCGGTCATGCCATATCTTCCTCTGAAGTTGAACTACTTCTGAGTCGAGGAGGGCCTGCATTCTGTTTTCATCTAACCCATTCAACTACAATAACCTTTCACGTTGAGCATGGCTGAGATCTAGGTCCGTCTGAGCTGCCACCCTCAATGTGTTGTACTCGAACTCTATTGACAGCAGAGATTTTTTCCCGTAGACCAACTCATAAGGTGTGAAACTGGTTGTGGTCTTCCAAGTGGTGTTGTAGGCCCAAGTGGCGTCAACCAGGTGATCTGCCTAATCCTTTCTGTTGCCGCTCACCACCTTAGTCAAAATCCCTTCCAATGCTCTATTAATGACTTCCACCTATCCATTTGCTTGAGGATGATATGGGGTGGAAGCCCTGTGCTTGATCTTGTGATGAGTGAGCAAGTCTTCAATTAAGTTAGAGGTAAACTAGCTTCCTTGATTGGTGACTAACTCTCTTGGGTAACCAAACTTGTAGAAGATAGTTTCTCTTAAAAACTCAGCCACCTTTTCTTCTATCGCTACTTTGATTGCCTTTGTTTTTTCCCACTTTGTCAGGTAGTCGGTGCACACAATGATGTAGGACATTTACTTTGAAGGAGGGTTGATAGGACCCACAAAGTCCATGCCCCACTTCTCAAATGGCTTGAAGGTCACTTGAGGTTGGAGAGGCATTTCATCCCTTGGAGTCAGTTTCCCCATCCTCTGACATCGGTCACACTGGCTGATGTATCTTCTGACATCTTGATGAAGAGTGGGCCAATAGTAGCCTACCTGTAGAATTTTGAAGGCAGTCCTATTTGCTGCAAAGTGTTCTCCACAATGTCCATCGTGACAGGTTAGGAGAATGTCAAAGACTTCCTCCTCCCTAACACAACGCCTCAAGATCTGATCTGGGCCAAGTTTGAACAGGTTGCCCCCGATCCAAGTGAATGGGGCACTCTTCCTCACAATTCTGCTCTTCTCCTTTCAGGATAGATGCGGAGGGAACTATGCTGAGACCAAGTAGTTTGCTATATCAGCAAACCATAGAGATCGTATTGAGATAGAAAATAGATGTTCCTCTCGCATCTAGTCATCCATTGTTCCTTCTTCACCTGCAGGCAAATCCAATCTAGACAAGAAGTCAGCAACAACATTTTCTTTACCTAGTTTTTCGACGATAGTCAAATCAAATTGCTACAAAAAAAGTAACCATCTAATGATACGATCATTTACATCAGGATTATTCATTAAATATCTAATTGCAACATGATCAGTATGTACAAATGTTTGATACCTAGTGATGTAGTGTCGGAACTTGTTCAGGGAATGGACTACAGCCAGGAACTCTTTCTCGGTTATAGTATATTTCATTCCTGCCTTGGACAGGTTTTTGCTGACAAAGTATATGGCATATGGAAGTTTCTCCTCAACTTGTCCTAAGGCTGCCCCTATGGCTCTGTTCGAGGTGTCAATGTGGATGTGGAAAGGTAGGGCCCAGTTTGGGCCTCTCAAGATCGGGGCGGAAACTAACTTATCTTTCAACTCATTCAGAGCCCCTTGACAGTCGTCAGTCCATTTAAACTCAACATCTTTTCCTAAGAGGCCAAACAATGGCAAGGCTAGCTTACTGAAATATTTAATGAATCTTCTATAATATCCTGCTAAGCCTAGGAAACTCCAAACATCTCTTGCCTTCTGAGGAGGTGGAACCTTTTTTATGATAGCAATTTTGTTAGAATCCACTTGTAATCCTTGCCGAGAAATGGTATGACCTAACATGGTCCCTTCAATCATCAAGAATTCACATTTTTTAGGACTGAGGGACAGGTTCATCTCAATGCACTTGTTTAAAACTTTCCCCAATTTGGACAAGGCTTCTTGGAAGTTAGACCCGTAAGGAGTAGAGTCATCCATATAGATTTCCACCAAATCATGAACCAGCTCAGCGAATATGCTCAATACGGCTCTATGGAAAGTGGAAGGAGCATTACATAGCCCAAAGGGAAGGACTTGGTAGGAAAAGGTACCCCATGGACAATTGAAGGTGGTCTTATCTTGGTCCTCCGGGCTGATTTGGATCTGATTATACCCACTGAACCCATCTAGGGAAGAGAAGAACTTCTTCTCTGCCAGTCCATCCAACGCTTGATCTATGAAAGGCAAACGGAAGTGGTCTTTCTTGGTGGCTTCATTTAGTTCTCTATAATCTACACGGATTCTCCACTTCCCATTTTTCTCGGGTACCAACACCAGAGGGGAAACCCATTCGCTGTCCGAGATGGGGTAGATTAATCCTGCATCCAACAATTTTTGCAATTCTTCTTTAACGATGTCCTTAAGGGCCGGATTCATTCTCCTTTGAGGATGCCTGACTGGCTTACAATACTCTTTAATGTCAATATGATGGTTACAGACCGAAGGATGGATTCTTTTCATTTCCTTATAGCTCCAGGAAAAAGCCTCCAAATGGCGGTTCAAAAGGCTATAGCTCTTTTTTCTGAGAGGGAGAGATAGAGGAGTTCATCTTTAAATTTCTTTCAGGGCCAAACTCCACATTATTAACTCTGGGAGAGGTCGGATTAGTCACACAGAGGTCCACTAAAGCACTGGCTTGGGTATCTTCCACCAACTCTTCTAAGCATAGTGCACTGAGAGGAGGATTTTGGATTAAGTTCTCAATCAAGTCATCTTCGGTTTGAGGACCTCCCCTGGTGGCCTCTACTGTGCACAATAGTGCAAAGTAGACCTCATCCTCATCTCCTTCTTCCAACCAAAGTGGTAAGTAATGTTCTAGCAGAGGTTGGGCAGGAGGGTATAGGACCAACTGTTTGGACATAGGCCCATTCTTGATGGTCATGCTTCTAGCTCGACAGTTGATGTAAGCATCCGTAGTAGCTAGCCAAGGCCTTCCCAAAATGAAGGGGTACCCAGTGAGTTTTTCCTTTGGCTGAAGGACCAAGAAGTCTGCAGGGTACTCCCAAGAGTCAACAGAGATTAGGACATCTTCCACAATCCCTTCGGGAGTTACGGTGGAGCGGTCTGCCAACTGCAGTACTATCGAGGTCTTCCTTAAGGAAATCTAAAGGTTGAGTTTAAGCATAGTGTCCCTGGTCATCACATTAATGGCAGCCCCTAAATCAATCAAGGTGTGGGGGATGATGGTGCCATTGATGTGAACATCAACTACAGGACTCCCAGGGTCCAAATACTTTGGATAGATTACTTGCCCCAACATAAGATCAGACAGTTGTCCTATGACATTGATAGTTGAGGCATCTCTCTTCACCTGCTGGGTGCCTGAAACACTTCTCCTTAATCAATTTGTTGTATATCGGTACATCTTTTATGGCCTAGAGAAGTGGTATTTTCACACACAACTGCTTGAGTTCTCCTAGAAGCTCAGTCTCCTCTAGGTTGGGTTGTGTGGTTACTGTTAGTCGCTCAGGAAAGGGTGGAATGGCATTGGGTTCACTTTCCTGTTTCTCTTCCTCCTCCTCTAGGGAAGGCGGTTAGCGCTCTGGAAGGACCCTCCCAGATCGTAGGTTGATCTCCTGGATCTCCATAGCATAGGTAGGGCATGTTGTCTCCCCAGTATATACCTGTTGGGCCTGTCTATTGTTGGGGTTTGGGTTCAGTTGAGCAGCCATCTGGGGTTGTCTTGGAGGAGCAGGAGGTAATGGTTGTGGTTTAGCTGGTGGTGAAGGAAAAATGGCGGGAGGAGGGTTGTATTGGGGCCTCCACTCCGGTTGAGGTACACTCCACTGAGGTTGTGGCTAGGCATGTGAGTGAAACAAATGAGAAGTAGGTTGAGTATGGTATTGAGAGGGATAAGACCACAGAGGAGGTGCGAACCATGAAGGATGAGAAGGGGGGCCCCAAGAAGGTATATAAGTGGATTGGTTGGGGTTATAATAAGCTTGGGATGTCCCTTGCATCCCCTGCTGGTAAGGTCTAGGCCCATGTGGCCTCCTTTGGTTGAGGAAGTAGAGAGATTCAGTAGCCGCCTCAGTCCCTAGGTACATGGCTTTAAATCCGGGCAAGGTAGGGCATTGGTTGGTGGGTGGTCTTCCTCACAAACGAAACATACCTCTACTGAGTGCAATGGACACTCATTCTTAGGGTGCTTCCTCGTGCATCTGGGACAAAAAATGGCCAAAGACCTCTTAGCTTCCTCTTTCTTTTGCTGAATTCGGAAGGTATCAAGTTGCATGGCAATAGTCTGTCTCATCTCACTTTTGAGGTCTTCCATCTGATTAGCAAACTCATGCTTGGAGAAGGTGGTACTAGCTGAAAGTGGATTCCCCATACCTATTTTCCGGGCTGCCCTAGAATGGTTTCTAAACACAGTCTTTATGTCCTCATAAGGTAGTTGGTAGATGTCCCCTCCAGCCAGCATGTAAAGGGTATCTAGAATGTCTTCAGGGACTCCTCAGAGCAGAACCAGCTTCAGAGATTCCAGGCCAAGTGTGCACCTGGCCCATTTATAACTAAGTTGGAACCTTTCCTCGTAATCTTCTAAAGACTCATCACTTCCCATGGTCATCTGAAAGATCTCTCCCTTGGTTTCCTTGGACCTACAGTAGTCCTGGTATTTGGTGCTAAAAGCTTGCTGCATCTGAGCCCAAGTGGTGACACTGTTTCCAGGTAACCCCATGAACCAGCGTAATGCTGCATCCTTGAGGGTAGAGGGAAAGAGTTTCAACTTTTGCTCATCCTCAGCATAGTTGTAAGTTCGACAAAGGATGGCAAACTCAAACAGGAAGGTATCAGGGTCTTCAGTTGTCAATCCATGGAAGTGAGGTAAGGCTGAGGGACTTATGTTTTTCATTTTCATGTCCCCATTGGTCTCTCGGATGGGGAAGGCACCTTCTATTCTCTCATTTTCTCTGCTACCGTTTATGTTTTCAGCCATGGCCTCAGATGGAATGTTCTCTAGCTCCTCTTCTGTTATAGGATCTTCGTATATCTTTGGAGGTTCACCTATAGGTTCTTCTGGCTCATTGTTATCAAAGAAGAGAGAAGGTTGACTCAGTGATGTGGTGGGGGTGTTGGGTAGGAATTTTTCGGTTTTATCTCTATTCCTACGAGGCATGAAATGGAAACATTTTTGGTTGCTTTTGCTTTTTCTGCTTGTACTTGCAAAACTAAAATAGATTGAACTGCAACTAACTATCTTGCTGAAATGGAATTGCAGGAACGAAATGCTAAGCTACGCTTGCAGAATTGAAATTATGAAATTGAAATGCTAATCTACGCTTGGAGAATTGAAATTACGGAATTGAAATGCTAATCTATGAAAGTAGGAAATGCCTACTTTACTTTTGCGGAAATGAAATTGCAGAATGGAAATGAAATAAACTACTTAGCAGAAGGTTGTAGTAGAAAATAGAAGAAAAGCAGCAATCACAAATACTCTGACGCTTCCCCGGGAATGGCACCAAAAAGAATGGGGGGCTCCAGTATTGCAGCAATAATGCTGCAACTCCTGGGACTCCCTTCTTTACTTTTATCAACCTGGTAGTTCGTAACAAACTTGAAAGCGACGGTGTTGTATGCACAAGTACTAGCTCTTGCCGCAGCTGTCACTTGGTCAGCTGGCACAAGTTCGCTAGGGGCTCAAGCCAACTTCTATGAGCTCTGAGAAGAAGCTTCTTAACTGATGGATGGAAGCTAACTCGAAGGAAGCTAATCTGCTTGCGAAAATAAACTGAAAAGCTGAAAGAAAGCGCAAACCCTAGCAAACCCTAATCTAACCAGCTAGTCCTACTGATGCGAAAAAGAGGATGAAAGCTACTGAAAGAGATGCCATTACTTCTATGAAGGTAAAATACATGTGTCTAAACTACTTCTATCTGAAGAAAACATCTTTTTGTATTTTTTGAATAAGTTTTTAGAATTATCATGCATATGCTTTCACTGTTATTGATTGTGCAGAGGTGGATCGGTGAGAGGACATGTTTGGAAGAGGTCGGGAAGGTTCGGAGAGGGCCTAAGGGGTCCCTAACACCCTTCCAGAGAGTTTCATAGAGTTTGGCTATCAAGAAACCTCATTTGTGAGCTTCTACAGGAAGTGTGCAGGGGTTCTATAGGATGTTCTGCATTTTTCTACAGGATGTTCAGAAATGGGATTTTGGAGGATGGATGGGTGAAGAAAGATGAAGGATTGGGTATGGAGGTAGGATAGGGGTTTGAGGTGGTCTAGAGACTGGTGGATGGAGTTGAGAGAAGATGTAGATGGCTGAATTTGTTCAAAGAGGGCTGAAGCAATGTTGCACAAAAAGGTAGGGTTATGTGGGCAAAATGACAAACGTGGGGCAAGAAACCAAGTTAGGGGATGGAGCAGATGGTTCTGATGGAGTTTGGGCAGATGGAGAAGTGGTACAGGTGCTCTACAATTTATATTTCCAACTGAACAACTAAAGACTTGCAAGAAATCAAACACCTAGTTATGCCAACCTAATTTGATCTAGCTAACAACAAAGAGAATGAACAAAAGCTTTATTTGCAAGGAAGCCATGTATATTAACTATGCAACAAAGCATTCAAATATATGAACATGTAACCAACTTCTGCAAACGAAAATCGTACACTAGTTATTGCATGGCAAAGCAAAAATAGTGTTTTTTTGGGGGCAGCAAGGTCGCTTTGATCCCAACCCTTGATTCTATGTGGGAGAGGTGAAATAAAAGGTGCTCGTTGGACTTTTTCTAAAGATTTTTCCCTGTTGATATCCTACCAACTTAATCTGAACATCACAAGTCTTTCTAACCATCAACAGTGACCTAGTTAATCAGCACAATTTAATCTACCTAACAGAAATGATTTTGCAAATGCATAAATGGCAAATAACGATACATAAAGGAGGCCTTGGCTCTCAAGTTGGGCCCAACCCTAAGAGCTACGGCTCCTATAAACAACTCAGAGCTAATGCCAAATAGAACTGCTTGTCATTATCAAAAAATAGTCATCACCAGAAAGTTATACCACAGTGGCTACAAGAAAACGAGCTGAAAGTGACAACACTATAGTGCAAAAAAATACAACAGTTCCAAAAGTAAACTATGAAGGCTAAGGCCTTCTTATTTATACATTACGAGGGGCCTAGTTGGCCTCCTAAATTCAAGGGACTCGGCTGTCCCAACTGCTAGTAAACAGTCACTCTTCCCAAATCTGCTTGGCTGCCTTTAGGATCTGTTTTGGTGGCCTGTGAGCTCGGAGTTGAGGGTGGAGATCCCAAGGAAGGGCCATTTAATGTCAAAGACAACCCCCCTACGAATCCTCACCTCAAGCTTGGCTGTCACCTAGCCCATGATTGCTTGGTTTTGCTCTAACATTTGTCCAAAAAAACTGAAATAACCACATATTAGCCTCCTAGGTAGAGTGACCACCCTTATTCGTTCAAATAACATAAACATACTAAAAAACATGCATAATCTATGAAAAATGGAGGATTGAACAAGGACAATTAGGCAAAATGAGCCCAATAAGTTACCCAATTCGGGACTCATCAACTATCACAATTGGCTTTCGTGAAGCCCTAACCAGGGGCTAATATGCTTTCATGTTGCTAGAGTAGCGAACTGTGATATTTCCCAAAGCTATGCTAAGTCTCTTACTTATCTTCTTAATAGATCTTAATTAGCTTCACGTAAACAGATGTTCTTACTTGCGTTCACTTAATCAACATAGTTATACACATTTACACATCATATAAGCATTCGAAGTGAAATTCATACCCAATGTAACAGATGCATAAACACGAAATAAAGATGCATAAATTATAGAATACTTATCTTTATTGATAATTTCAAACTATTACAGACTCGACTCGCCTTGCACACTCAGCTACAGGGGTCTGCGCACTCACCTGCGGACTTCTAGGCCTCTATACACTCAGTTGCAAAGCCTTTACCTATGCTACGACCCAAACATAGACTTCCATTCCAAGGATATGACTCAATTCTTCATCACTGATTTCGTTGATTGATTAATCTTGTTGCTTCTTTGACTACCTAGAGCTTCATTCTCTTTATACAATCCCATGGTCTGTGGACCATGGGTAGATCTTCTAGATCCGACATTACATTATCAAAATAAGGGCAGACAACCCTATGACTCTTTAACAACTATGCACTCTATGACCACAAAATGTGGAGTCTTTACATTAGGATTACAAAGATTGGACCAAAATATCGGCTTTAAGCCCCAAAACTGCCCTTGGGGGATCCTGCGCCCAACAAGCCCCCAACATAAATATCATGACTCACCCTCGAGTCACTTTGTAGGTCCATTTATCTTAGCGTGAAGACCTCCCAGATCTGTTTGGATCACTGCAACTTCGATAGAGCATTGAGCAGCTGCCTACTAAACTTCCTCCACGTGCTGTGTGGTGACCGCTACTGCTGAACTTCTGTCTTGAATCATCGATCCATGGTTGTAGGCACAATTTTAAGACTTCTTCCTTATGCCTAGCGGCATCAACCTATTCCTTGAGCACCTTTGTCTCCTACATCCTTGCAAGCATTTATGTAAGGGAAATGGTCTGTGCGATCCCTTTTACCTCGTTGTAATTCTGTTGTAGCTCACACACCTCTGTCTCTAGGTGCTCTACATTCAGGTCCTCCTATAGGGTGGTTAGGACCTCGAATGATTGTTTGAACATCTGCATGTAGTTTTCCACTGCGCTGTCAATCACCGTTGTTGCTTCCATAACAGAAGTGGTTCATTGTTCCCTAAACTCCAGTGGAGTTGAAGGTTGAGCCTTCAATTGTAGTTCTGTGATCTGTAGGTTCAACTCAAGCTAAACCCTGGCCATCTCTACTCTAGTGTCGCGCACCCCTATAGCCAATTTGCGGACACGTGCCTCCACTGGTTCTTTGCCTGAATGTCCAACTCCAAGACCATCTGGCAGGCTTCCTCCACAACCTAAATTATTTTCCTCTTTTTCTCCACTGCCTCGTTGCACTACAATCCCAACTGCTCAATGTTGATGCATTGCTCGGTCATCACCTGTAGTGCGTGACTCTCCCTGGCTCAAAGTTTCATGGCGACTCTATCCTGCAAGAGATGGAGCATCTTTCGAGGGAGCGTAACCATATTTAATCCGACCCCTTTCAAACTACTAATCATGGCCTTGTTAGCCTCCTTCTCTATAGTGAGTGCCCCATTAGGTCGCAGTACCGCTTTGGTAACCCTTGTGCGTAACATCTCTTTGGCAACTGCAGTGCTGATCAAGAGGCTGGTGGACACTATGCTAGCCTATGGAGTGCATACCTACAGCTCCTACAACTCTGTCCTGAGAGCCTCCAATACCATACACTGCTATTCTTTAAATTGTTGGAGGCCCTCCATGGTGACATCCCTCACCGTTTCGCCGATTTCATGCAAATCCCCTTCAGTGAGGGTGATATGGTCGAAAGATGTCTTCGAGGCCTTTATTTTCTTTCACAACCCTACCTGCTCTCATGGTCGCAGATGTTTGAGTTGGGTGGACGACATCTGTGAGTTTGCGCCACCTTATTCTGTGTTTGTCTCTGGTTCGGGTGAAGGTGACTTCTGTCCTTCACACTCTTCTTCTCCTGTTTCCTATTGTTCTGCCACTTTCACAACATTATGCCCTGCCTGAGCCTTAGCCTCTTATTCTTCTTTGCTAGTTGTGCCATTTGAAGCTTTATCTCTTCCTTCTTGCGTTGTGTCGCGGACTTGTCCGCTTCCACCATCGAGCCAGCTGGATCGTGCCACTCAGGTGGCCAAGACTCAAGGACTACGAATATCACATTGTCGATCACTAGGTATGGTAAATTATGCCACGTCTTTATAGGGTCCTTCCACTCCTCGATGAAGACATGGTGGAAGTTTTCTTTAAACTCTACAAAGCTCTGCAAACTGTTGTATACTGTGGGTGAAAACCATGGCCTGTGATTGATCCCCATCCAGATCTTCATCTCCATTAATATCCAAAATATCTTGCTCTCCTTTATCCTTTGCATGTCCTTGGTTGCTCACAGTGAAGCATACTTCGGTGCCTCTGGAAGGTCCTGCGCGACTGATGGGAACTGGCTATCTTCGAGCAACTCCCATGCCACCAGTACTATCAACAATAGGATCCATGTGTAATGAAATGTTTTTCCCTGCTCCTATGCCTTGTGACAATTTAGTTCACCCAGTTGAAGTGGACTTCTTCCACACATTGGGCCATGAGTGCAACCACGGGTGTGGGCACCTCATCCGTGTGGCACTTCCGCATCACCTTCCCTGCTAGGATTTTTGTTGCAACCTTGATGGCAAGGTTGTTAATGCTAGAGATGGCATATCCTCACTTCTTCTTCTCCAACTTGAACTACTTCTTTATAACTTCCACGAGGGCCAACTCACCACCTTTTCCTTTAGGAATGTTGGCTGGATCCTCCCCTCAGTAAGGAAGTTGTGTAATCCAGTGAATCAGATGGTCTGTGATGGGGATGGGCTCCTCTAGACACAAGCACCCATCATGCACCAAGCAGAGCAGCTACCTGATGATGAAGACGGTCACTGGGGCACGGTGGTAATGTGACACCTAGAGCAGGTTTAGCAATCTTGCTTTCTCTACTGCTTTGGTCCATGTGCATGGCTCCAATTGAATTGTTCCAATAGTCATGTCGATCGTCTGGCACATTAGCTTCGGAGTCACTAAATGCAGGAACTTCTCATGGTCTACAAGGTCCTAATATTCAAATTTGAACACATGAACCTGCCCCAAGTGCGGTCCCTCAAACAAAATATTGTCTGCGAGCAGCAGAGTTTGTTGAGAGCTCATGCTCTCATTTATATCCTTTGGTACCTTGACTTTACCCTTGCACGGAGGAACATATTCTGATAACCTGGTGATAGGGTCCACACCCTGGGTTTCGAATTCCATCTCTGCATCCTCCTGCTCCACCAGGATTTCTTCAAATTCTTCCTCCTCAGCCTCCAGATTAGTGGCCTTCCAATTTTCTTGCAGGGTGATCTTGGTCCTCAGTGGATTTTTGGGCAAGACAGGCACCAGGATCATGGTCTACTTATATTTCTTGGGTCTTGGTGTTCACGGTGATTAAGGGACCTCAACGATTATTCCGTTACTCTCTGGGGCTTCCACCTACGCAATTTCTTTGCGATTTTCATGGGTTTCGACATCATTCTAGTCAGAAGGTCCTGCGTCTCCTTTGGCAATGTTTCAAACACTGAACTTGCTCTCAAACCTCAAAGTTCGTAAGGTCGACACATAGTTGATAGTGCAACAACTCGGTTCTAAAAATGCCAAGTGTTTTTCACTGGACAAGCATTTGTAATTTATAGGGCCTTTTGAGTTTGAATTTGACCGTCCCCCCACATTCAGTCCATTAGTGCTAGAATGGCAGTAGATTTTCAAGAATCTAGCCCATAAAGTTCACCTTAAATGCCTGCCTACCACTCCATTTGGCCTCAAACCAACCATCAAATTATGAATAGTGACTTTTACAGTCACTTTCTGGCCGACCTGCGTGCCAGTAGAACTATCTTCACTGTTGTGGACCCTGTGACAACTTACTACTTCGTGTACTCTTGACATTGCGTAGCTCTCGGGCAGCGTAGCTTATAGTCCTGCACCTCCTTTCAGCTTCCTGGAGCGCTAAGACTATGCTTCTGTCAGCTATGTTAACACCCAGGTTGTTCTCTTTGACTCCTAAGAGAATACGGCCGGGGTAACCACTAACCAATCTTTGGGCTACAGCTTCTAGCCCAGCTGTAGTCAGAGAGGGCTCTCTCTATTAGTTATGTCACTGCTTTCAGTGAAGGTTTTAGGCTAGTTATGGAGTGAAATTTTTTGGTTGTTTTTGTGTTTGGTTGGGAGGATGCTTCTGATAGCTTTTAATGTCTGACTTTAGGTATAACTAATCCATTGGGCAATGGGGTCTTGAATTACTGTTCCCTTGAGGTTTTGACTGAAGTGTGGAGGTAAATACAGGGCCTGTATGTATTCTGTGAAACAAACTATAAAGATTGAGAGGCGAAAATGGAAACAACTTAGCAAAAAGCAATGAAGAATTCCTTACTTAAGTTGACTGGCGTGAAACAGGTCTGTTATCTGGGAGCAATTTCTTGAATTCCTGAAATAACATTCTCTAGTGATGATACAGTATTAAAGGTAGCATTGAAGAATTACTCTTTAAATACCATAACTAAAGAAAACATATACAAACAGCTAGGATTGAACTCAGGGTAATCAAAGATTAAATCCTGGGTTATTCTTTTTCCTGGCTATTCAGAGAATTGAATATATGTGGGAAATATGAGAGATACAAGAAAGTATGGCAAACATAATCATAACAGAAAGGAGTAAGGAAACTTATTGAGCCATGGAATACGCGGGAATCCTGTAATTTTAAGCCACACACCAGCAAATCATCATGAGAGACAATATCTGAAGAAATCCCATTGTTTTTTGTATTAGCTGCCTGAATCTTCACAATATATGAGCAACAGAAGAGAAAACGAGAGCTTCTTTACATCCGGAGTCCAACCCCTCTAAACAAACGCGAGGGGGAATATATAGAGGTTTCATACAAAAATATCTCAGGTATTGAGTCATCTGAGAGGAAAATATCTCTTACACTTGTACAAGGAGAGTAGATGAGAAGTAATTGCAAATATAAATGACTCTTAAAGGCTTTTAACTCCTATCAGGATAAATTTTTGACCTTTGGGCACTGCGGAGTCAGCTGCGCGGCTTTATCATAAATGTAGAATGAAGTGCTCTACCACTCTGATTTTTGTATCTTCTTGGCCCTGCCACCTGTGCTTGCTGAGGCTGCTGCTGATGTTGAGTACCTGTGCTGAGTTGGCTCAGCGTCTTCATATTTGCTGTTATGGCCTTTGCCCTCCTGTATATGTAATATAAACCTTTTTACAAAAAAGATTTAATCCTCTCAACTTTGATTTAAAAGTAACTTTATCAAATCTTGCCATGTGTCTAGAGGGGGAAGCTGATGCCTCAAAATTGACCCTAAGGTCTCATCAGCCTCTGTGTACTTGTAGAAATGAGGGGGCTCATCAAACAGATGTGATACTTCATTTATAATAAAAAACAAATTATCTAATTTTTCAAAAAGAATTTTCCCTATTACTGGGCCTGCTGAAGATGTTCCTGGTGTCTCAGCAATCTGAATTGCTGCAAAAGTGCTTACCCTCTTGATATATTTTTCGTGAGAGAGTAATTTCCCT
>APFE031551912.1:26027-42799 GCA_000404065.3 Pinus taeda | reverse complement strand
AGTGAGCATAGAAGGATCCAATCCTGCCTCTGTTTGATCCTGACTACTTGATATGGAGGCCTCCATAAAGCTCTTCTTAGCTTCCATAAAGGTTTCCTTTGCACACTCCAAATCGAATTTGGTTTCTTTGCAGGAGCCTTGTGAACCTAGTGATTCTCTTCAAGTTGTTTCACCTTGTCCTCCCCTGTCGTGCTACCACTTCTAAGCATCATGTTCACCGTTGGCTCTTCCTCACGGGGTTCCGATCTCATCATCTGCACATTCTAGGTAGGTGGTGGATGAAGGGCCCCTTTCTCGCACATCTATGCTATCAACGAGGAAAATCTATCATATTGTGATCAAACTGAGAGTAGTATGAGAAAGGTATTATTTTCGGGTTCATATGGTCGTGGGCATAGTGTCGAGGTCCTTTGCAATTATAAAAGATCACCTGTCTGCGACCCCTTCCAGGTCCCATTCCTCCTCTTCCCCATCCGCATTGTTGGAATCCACCATGCACTATTGCATTCAGGTCCAGGGCTTTCATTTTTTTCTGCATTCTATATACCGGAGTTCGATCCATCATTAATTCATAACTCCTGCAGGTGCGCTTGTCGTGTCCTACTGATTTGAAAAAATTATAGAAAAGTTGTTGCGACATCTGCATGTACTTTTGTAATAAATGGCAGTTGTCTATATTATGCTTTCCTCCTATCTGAAATATCGTGCACCATAAGGCAGGCGCCATGCTAGGCCCTGCTTACGCCTTGGGCCTTATTGGCATAGGCCCCCCTCCTGCTAGGTAGTTTGCGAAAATAGGTCAATGATCCTTGTCGTGGCCCTCTCCCTTACACTTAACGCACCAGAATTCTTTGCGAACTTCTGCTTGCAATGTCATTTCTTGCTTCAGACTCTTCATTTCTAAACACATATTCTGTAACTACGCGTGAATATGTTGGACTCCCAACATCGGATCCTGTATCGGTGTCTCATGCAGCCTCATTGCCATTTCCAACACCTCGGTTTATGTGGTCAACTTTTGTTGGGTTAGCGTTGTTCTCAAATGAGGTGATAACGATGCTATAAACCAGGCATGGTGCTACGCATCGGTCAACATCATATTTGTTTCATGAATCATGCTCTTCAACCTTCGATCCAAATCCCAGGTGGTCTCGCCCAAGAGCATCGCACTTTCCTTAAGTCCGATAATCAACTATGTTTTTGATTTCGGTCTGCTAAACTCCCTGTTTAGCACGTCTTGCACTTCCACGATCCCTGTATTCGGGTGATCATTAGAATATTTGATATACCACGTCACCGTGCTCCTACAGCACGCTTACCAGAGTTGCCTTCTTGATGTCATGGTCTACTACACCGTGCACTTCCCATACTGCGCATACCGTGAACCAAAACTTATCTGGATATTCATTTCCTACTCCCTTGAACACCGAGAGTTTAATAGCGCTTTCCATATTGAACGGTGACGGTCACAGAGGTGGAGTGGGTGGAGATATCGGCTAAAACGGTGAGGTGGGTGGTGGTGGCAATCACGGGATCCCCTCCCTTATCAAACTTATCGTGCTCCTCAGCGAAACTATCGTGAGATCTTCCACGCTTTCCCTTCGCGGTGAAATCAAAGGACTATCCTTTATTCCTTCGTTATCTAGGTTTCTATAAGATCCTCCACTTCATGTAGTCCCCAACATTAATTTACTCGCATAACCCATTTCTCACACAGCAACATTTTAGTCCAAGTACTCAGGGACCTGATGTACTTACCTCGCGGACCCTTGAGAAACTGTCGCTCTGCCTCACTGTAGCTAAGAGTCATATCTACTGCGGTTTTAGTAATGAATCCGCCTATAATTCGATCCAGCCAAAGATCTACAACACGTGTGATCTTATCCTCCAAGGCTTCTAGTCTGCACACTAACTCTGGAGTCCACACCATTGGTTTATGCAATCTGCACCTCCCTTGGCTGTTTTCTAACTTTGTGATCCACTTATATAGCTCGATCGGGAAAGAAGCAAAGAAAATTTCATGCACTTCTATATACAGATAGCGATCTAACCATTGTTCCTTAGATATTCGCGGATTTTTCTTCTCTTGTGTCGTGAACTCATGAATCTTGTTAATCAACCAGTCTTCAACTTCTTTCTTCATTGGTTTCCAACGTTCTGACATCAGACATCCCTTAGGCAGATCCCACTCCTGGCAACGAAACCATTTGTTGGCCTGATGGGGCTTGACCCAGGTTTAGTAGTGATTTAGCTTAACAAATCCCAAACTACGACCCTTTCAGCAACAGTTCACGGTGCGTGGACTGAGGTCTCACCTGAGGTAGTATGGGAGGGTGCTGGAACCAAGTTTCCATACCCTTGGGATATCTTCATGAGTCTTGGAAAGTTCGTGTTCTGAATCTGCATGCTGCGCGGCCTCCACGCAGTCATTTATCCTATCCAACTACCTTTGTGTGGCTAAATGAAGAGCGCAAAGATATTTTACTCTTTATTATGCTTAATATTATAGTTCTTAACTTAAATTAAGTGGGCCTAATACTTCCATTCACCATTCAACATAAACATATATGCGTGTAATCATAAAACTGTAAAGAGATGCATAACCATAATTACAGAAACGCAAATACACGGATTTATCAAATAAATTTATCTTTATTAATGCTTTTTCTTTGACTACAACCCAACTCCTACCCTACGCACTCAGCTGCAGGGGTCCACGCATACAGTTGCGGACTCTAGGCCTCTAGGTACACAGCTGCAGAGCCTCTACCTACTCCTACGACCTGCGACTTGGACTTATAGACTCTAAATTACTCAATTATCCATCAAGACTTCCTTCAATACTCAAAGCTACTTCACATCTTAGAGCCCTGCTCTATTTATACACTCCCATGGTCCACGGACCATGGGTAGGCTAACACACTTTATATTAAATTACATTATTTTAGGGCGGACAACCCTTTGACTCGACTCTTTACTTCATGCTCCGCACAATTCGCGGAGTATTTACAATACAATTGACCCAAATATGTAGGCTTTAAGACCCAAAACCATTGCGTGGGGGATCCGATGCCCAACAACACTCCTGGCACACCTTGACATGCTTTGGCATACACTAACATTAGTTGGCACCTCACATGTCTTGGAACATATTTGTACCTAGAACATCTTGCCATGACTTGGATGCCCAAGCATAGGCTGACATGCCCTAACATAACATAGCACTCCCATAACATGTCTTGGCATGCCTTGTAGTCCCTAACATTACCTAAAACACCTTGGCATGCATTGACATACAATAACACTTAGCATGCATTAGCACTTGGCATGTATAGGAACCTATTGTTAGTGTGCCTAGCATCCCCATTTTGAAAAAGGTAAAGTCATGATTTATTAACCCTCTTATGTGTTTATTTACTTGCATTTTAGCTTGGTTCTCCCTTTTGTTGCCTTGACACTCGACACATGTTAGCACACCCTAGCACCCCACATATATTGGCATGCCTTGGCACTATTTGGCACATGTTAGCACACCTTATAACTCTCTAGCATACTCTGGAACTTCTTGACATGCCCTGGTATTTCCTAGCATGCCTTACCACTACTTAACACACCTTGTCACTGATCCCTCCTTGGCACATCTAACACTCATTGACACTCCCCGAAACACCCTCATATCCATTCATTTCCATGTATTTTGACCTAGTACTCCCTTATGTTACCCTAATACTGCCTAACACTTTGTGGTATGTTTCATTAACACTCTTCGACCCACCTTAGCACTCTTTGACATTCCCTACCACTCCATAACATGTGTAACACTCCCTGACACACATTGGCATTTGGCAAGTCTTAGCATGCCTGACATGTGTTGAGATGCCTTGGTATATATTCTTTGGCATGCTTTGGCATGGTTTAGCATGATTTAAGACTAAATTTATATGAGATCAATTATTGGAAAGTAGGAGATAAGTAATATAGGAAGATTTGGAATTTAGAATGCATTAACACTTGGCACTAGGCACGTATTGACACCTATGCCATTACAAAAAGTCCTTTAGGGGTTGTGTGGCTTGCGACAGTCTTGCAAAAACTACCTCTAAATGTGTTTTTAGGGATTTAGGTGCAATTTTTGAAACCCGCCCCCGAAAGTCATGAAAATTTGAATTTTCGCCGGGGGGGTGGGGGGGGATTTTAACAACTACCTCTAAAAGTTGTTTTCTCATGACTTTTGGAGGGAGATTTAAACTATTGCCCCTAAATGTATTTTTCATTTATCCCCCCCCTCCCCCCCCCCCCCTAATATTTTAAAATTATTGTCACAATGCTTCAATTAAATTACATTCATCATGTGCAATACATGCACAAAATTTACATTAACAACACCATCATAACAATACACAATTTTCATGGAACAACCCTTCAACCCTATACTTTTATTAAACAATGTAAAATTTCTTTACGTGAGGGTCCAATACAAAGGTTTAACCCTTAATACAACAAATAAGCCAACATAACTTTCACTTGCCTAGAAACCTGTATCGCTCGACTTGAATGACCCAATATTAGGTCGTCTCTAGCCTTCTTGTGGCTCCTTAGTTCCTTCTCTACTCGCTTGGTTCGTCTGCCAAGTTCAAACTCACAAGAGCTCCCTTTCTCTCAATTTTTCTACCTTGACCCATCTTTAACTCTTACTTGCCTGCTTTTATTCACCTTACGACTTTCCCACTTGTCCCTTAACTTGTATATTGGATGTGTTGTTCTTCTCCCCATCCATCATGTGTGTCTTTAATATATATGCGACTTCACCCATTTTTTTTTATATTATGCCTTGTGACCCTTCCATTCAGTTAGGTCATCTTGTCTATATGTGCATATCTTCCAAAAAACTATTTTGGTTTAGGGGGACCTCCAATGTTGAACTTGTTCCATTTCATCAACCCTTGTCATTCCAAACATATCATCTCCACCTTGTATTAGATCCATTGGAACTCCAGATAACTCGTTCCAACTCGTTGTTAGGGGTGCACTTCTCAGTTGTACCACACCTTTATGGTGCCCATGCCACCAAGATCATGTGTGCTCTCACCCACTTTGGTTTTTCATCACTTGGGAAAGTTGGGATGGTTTGTCATGTCACACCCTTCATGGCTCCCATTCACCAATCTATCCTTGTGCAAAACCAATGCGTCCAAGTGGAAACTCCAAATCTTGGTTTTTTTCCATCATCTTGGTTTCATTGAAGCCTTGGCTCACTGCTCAACCCTCTATCAAATCCTCCATAACGTTGGATTATTTGTGATATAAACATCCCAAATGGTGTAATGAGGATGTCACCTTTCCTTTATTAAAGGCACACCCAAATTAGGCCCTGTCATAGCTCCAAATCTCACTCTTGTGGTTTGTGATGCTGCACTCATGGCCTAGGACAACCCATCCTTCTAGACCTGGTCCCAAAATTTAAAAAACAGTGTTTTATTTCCTATACGCGACATTGCCCGAAGCTAAATGCGTGTATACGCGGATCTGTGTATACCGAACCCGCGTATATGTTTAAAAACACTTAAAAAAAAATAAATCTCCTTAATTTCGGGCAGAGATCACGGGTTTTACCTGTTGATTACCTGTTAGTGCCCATGGCCCAACTGTTCCCAACGAATTCCCAACTAAAAAACTACTTTGGGAGAAGTATAAAAGGCTTCTATGGAAAGGCCAAAGGGAGGAGAGAGGAAAGAGAAAGATTACTATGCTGAGATTTCCCTGACCAAGTCTGAAGATCCTTGTGCCTCCTACACTTCCCCCATTCTATAGGAAACGCTTGTTTCCTTGTGTGTGTTGATGTTTTCATACTACTTGAGATATCATGGAGTAAGTCATGGAAGGAGTTTGTTAAAAGCTTGAGGCTAGACGAATTCGGGAGACGGTTCCGCTTGTAGCCTGCGAAAGGATGAATCAGGTGAAATTATTCCTTTCTGTACTTTATTTGTCTATAATAAAATAAACATGTCTTTGTTCCTGATATAGATCTTATTCATGTTTATGATATTCATGTTATGATTCATATGTGAACGGTTGTTTGATTGCATAACTAACTACCTTTCCTTATAATATGAATATGGTTTCTTTATGATCTTTAGTCCATATATTGTTGTGCTTTCTTGAATTGATTGTTTTGCAGGTCAAAGGAGCAAAAGGAACTCCAAGAAGGGTTTGGACCCTGGAAGGATCTTCTCAAACATAGGACCTCAGGTACACCCCCTATCATAGAGTTTGCTTATAGTAGCATTATGGCTGTATGGAATGTGTGTTTCTTTGTATAGATGACTTCCAGTCTGCTAGGGTATTCACCCAAGACCCTAGGGGAGTTTATCCCACAATAGAATTGGCGACTCCACTGGGGAAAACACTATTGTTGTTCCTAGTTTGGGTGTATTCAAGCCAATCAGGGCTCAGCTGTCTGTTTACCTTCTGTTGTTGTGTAGTCAGTGCCTGAATTGTAAGCTTTGATCAGTTTTTTCCAGACTTTTTTTATTTTTCTTGAAAGCTTTTATATACGCTATTTTCTTTGTTTACAGAAGCGTATATACGCATCTTTCCTTAAGTGAAACTATGTATACGCGTGTTTCCTTAAGCCTTGTCGCGTATACAC
Source organism: Pinus taeda (assembly GCA_000404065.3). Taxonomy (NCBI): domain Eukaryota; kingdom Viridiplantae; phylum Streptophyta; class Pinopsida; order Pinales; family Pinaceae; genus Pinus; species Pinus taeda. Next base: position 36,150 of record APFE031551912.1, on the reverse strand, counting down.
GCATTTGTGTGCAAACACAGTCGCGTATACCTTTAATTTTCAAGATTTTTAAAATCTTTTTGTTTCTGGAAGTTTGTATGCTGGTTTGATTCAGTTTGGAACAGTCACTGTTCTGTCATAGTCTTTAGTTTTACAACAAGCATCGTGTTTCAAATTCTATCTGATTGTGAAAAGGTTGGTCTTGTTTGTTTTTCTTACAAACGTTATTTGTTTTTGCTTCAGCACACAAGGTTTCTCGCAAGGAATCTTGGTTGCTCTGTGTATTCAGGATATAAATATTGATTTCAATCTTTTTGTTGAGTTTTGTTTTAATGACTTTTTGGTTTGCATATTCAAACTATTTTTATGACCATCTTCTTTTCTTACTTTCTAAAAGTTGTTGTTTCACACTTTCTTAAAAGTGGTCTTTTCAATCTTTTGGTTTTCATTTTCAAGCTCGTCTCGTTGCTTTTTTATTGTTAAGAGCATTTCGAAGCACCTTTTTTGTTGAGATCTCACTTGTTGTGTGTTGCAAACTCGCAAAGTGCTTCATTGCCTATTCTTTGATCATAAAGTTTTAGTCTTGTTAGAGCATTTTTTGAAAAGTCATTTCTTTTTGTTTTGCTTTTTAAGGAAACTTCTTGAAACTTTGTTTTGCTTTCTCGAACTTTGTTTTGATTGAGTTTTCCTTTTCGTTAAGTGAAAGTGCCTATTTGTTTGTCTTCATCTTGCTTTTAGTGCTTAGATGAAATAAGCAACAAAAACTTATATTCCATCTAAACATTTAAGTGGAAAATCTAAAATTGATAAACAAGAAACTTTCATCTTTTGATTTAAGAGTAGTTTCGAATCTTGCATCAGCATGTACTTGTTGCATTAGGATTAGTTTGTGCATATTTCTAGGCATCTATAGTTTTGTTAGCTTTTGTGAGTGTGAAGTTTGAAGAAAAGAAAAGAAAAGTTGTAGCTTTATTTGAAGTTCCTCTGAACCCTACAGAAATTTATTTTCATCGAAAAACGAAAACAAGTGCATTTTCATGTAGTTTGGTTTTTCTTAATTTCTTTTGTGTCAAAACACCACTAGTTTCACTTCCGTTTATCCCTTGACTTAAATAACAACCCATTAAAATCAAGCGCTAATTTAAAATATATTAGAACTTTATATTTGTCGAGTTAGATACATCAACAATTTTTAGGATATTTTAGGGCCTTGGATTAGGTGAGTGGAGAGTTAACTCTCCAAGGCCATTTTAAACTGTCAAACACAGGAGTCTGAATAGTGAGTGAAAATACAATAGCGTTAGGAAGACCAGGAAAGCTCCGAATCTGGGAGTTAAGCATGAGGGTCTGTAAAGACAGGGAAGAGAGATACCCCCTCTCCTACTTGTCCAAACTTACCTCACGACTATTCCGCCTGGCTTTTGATACGAGTTGGTAACCTTAGTTGCTACTCCTAGGGATCTACACAGGTGGTTGTGGAGGGGAATATCGTGGCACCTGAGGTCGACATTGTATCACTCTCAACGGTACTACTAGAGGGCACCCTTGCGAAGCTTGGGGGCTTGCATCGGCGCAGGCTGTTGTTAGGAGGTTAGCGTAACTTCATCTGTTACCTTCACTGATAGGACTGGGCTGCCATTATCACAGACTATCTTCGGAAGGCCCTTACTTCACTTTCTCATATTTTGGTGTCCGGTCCTAATCACCCGGAGCGGAAATACTTGGAAGTTGTTTGACCGGCTGATATCTTTAGGGACTTTATAGTGTGTGCTCTGTGCTCCTAGTTGGCCTAGCTTTCAATTTTTTGAGTCTTTAGTTAGATCTTAACAAAAATTCAAAGTGGCTGACCGATTGCCTAGACGGTCTTGAAGACTTCGTGGTCTTTCACCACCAAGTTTAGAGCCTTCACCTAGAAGGCGCAGAGGTAATATTGTCGGTCGGTTTCGTCCCGTGGTAGTTGATGCATCGGGGATTGATCCTCCCCTCGGGGTTAGCAGTGTTCAAGATAGACCTGGTACTTCCACAGAACAAGAGAGAAATACTCCAGTACTTTCTCGAGTTCTCTTTCGGACGGAAGATAACGTAGAGGTAGAAGAACTCTCAGAGTCGTTAGTGGCTCCGAATTCTCCCCTACCTTCTAGTCATCCAGAAGTATTACAATACGTTGGGTCTCCAATGCATCGACCGTCAAGTCCAAGTCATATTACGCACTTACCATCGATGACCACTATTGGAAGCATGGCTTCTACTACAAGTGCTACGACTATGCAGACTCCAATATCTGTACAAGGGGGAGGAACTATTTCCATCCCCTCTGCTTCTTTATTCGGGTCTTTTGCTAGCACATCTTTATTTGGGTCTACCTCCATTCCTTCTACGAGTGGAAACTCCCAAACCAATGCTTTTAGTTCTGGATTTTTCCCATTTGGCACCCATTCGCAAGGTATTCCGTCAGTTTCATTTAGTGCCGCCACATCCATGATGGTTGGATCAGCTTCATTCCAGGGTTTTCCTTTTGGAAGTGGTCATATACCACACTCCAACCCAACAATTGGATCTATTCCTTTCTCTTCTTTAGGACAAGGTAGCAATCCTTTTCAAGGTTGGACTAACCCTATGGTTAGTGGTATGGGAACTGGGAATTCGTTTCTCGGCCAACAAGGGAATAGGCCGTACTCCACAGTTAGTTCATTTCGAAGTATTCCTCCCCTAGCCTCTGCTTGGGATCCTTATCAGGGGTTGTCAACTCCTTATAATCCTCTAGGAGAAAGCTTCGCCGGTTATGGAGGTTTTGTAGCCGGAGTTGGTCAAACTTCGAGTTATGCTGGATCACAAGGCACGCCTTTTGGTTCAGCTAGTTCTGTTGGTTACTTCGGGCAGCTTGGTGCCTTCCAAAATCCAGGACAATCTTTTCAGAACTTTGGGAGTTTTTCCCAGTCTGGGTGGAACTCCCAAGGTCCTCCTAGGCTTTCATTTCTGGCAACTTTAAACTTTCCAGACCTCACAAAGTTAACAAACGATCCAATCAAATATAATCTGGCCTGGCCTTCGGTCCCAACCAAACTCCCTTTGGACATTACAAAATTCGAAGGGAAGAGTGGTAAGGACCTAGGCGACCATGTGACCACATTCCATTTGTGGTGCTCGTCGAACTCCCTTATTGATGATTCAGTTAGGTTGAGACTTTTTCAGCGCACCTTGACTGGTAATGCGGCCAAATGGTATATAGAGTTTCCAGGGGGTAGCTTTACATCGTTTTCCGACTTAGCTAATATTTTCTTAAATAATTTCTAGTTGTCCGTCGTTATGATGTCGGAACTGAACTTCTGGCCAATTTTTGTCAGGACATGGAAACTCACATTTCTGACCACATTCAGGAATGGAGATGAAGAAAGAGGCTCATTAAAGCCGAAATCCATCCAGAGTACCGTCTCGAATGGTTTTTGAAATCTTTAGAACCTGGGATCTCTAAGGATGTCTCGATGTCCAGAGTTTACTCGAGGAGAAAGCTATTTTTAGGGCCCAGTAATTAGAATTGATCTACTCTCAATCTGGGATCCTACAAAAATACTTGCGAGATGCTCCTGGGTCGAAGGTTGAAATAGCCAAGTCGAAGCCAGGTCCCCATGGGGATGGTATAGTTGGATTAGTAGACACAAATGTGGTGAACTTGTTGAGCCAATTGCAACAGTTGTCATTACAAACTCCTTCAAACAACCAAGTCACATCGTCTACTACTTCGTCTTCCCAAACCTCTTCGATTAATGCCGTCCAATATAATAACCCCAAAAGAAATCAAAACTCCAACGGGAAAAAGAAATACGAGGTAAGAAAAAGAATCAGGATGGGAAAGCTGACACAAATAAATTCGGCAATAATGCTGGTGGGGGTAGAAATGAGTCTAGAAAGAAAGTCAAGTTTCCATGTAAGTTGTGTAGTGGAGACCATTTAACTCATCTCTGCCTGAAGATTCAGGACGCTCAGCGCTTGTTAGGGCAGCAAGGGGCTTCTAGTTCTCAAGCTGTGTTAACCAACCCTTTTCTCCAAGGGCAGCAATTGCTTGCTGGCGCGAGTTCAAATCTTGGTACCTCCTCAGGGGGCAGCCAGGAAGGGGAAAAATCATCAAACGTTTTCATGATGGGTTCTAAGGTCCACGTGGCTACTCGGTCACGTGATTACGGTGAAGCCAAAACTTCCAAGGACAAAACTGGTCCCGGAAATACCGACCTTCATATTGAGCGACCCCCTGTTGAGACTATACCACGGATATCGAAAGGTTTCGCTAAACGCGCGACTATTAATCTTAATGCTAGGGCTGCCCAGAATTATTCCATTGTGGAGGATCTAGCCCAGAGTCCATGCGCCATGTCCACTTTAGAGGTTCTCCAGTCGTGTCCAGCTCAACGAAGTGCTTTACTCTCGGCAATTGGGGCAGTTGATCCACCAACTCTCTAGTGCTCACTTTTGACATGTTAAATGTCAAAAAACGACTCCCTCATCACATGGCTTTTCAAATAAAGTCTACATACCGAAAGATTAACATTTTTCGCACCGTTATTGATGAAGGAGCTTCCACGTGCATCATGTCCATGTCATGCTGGAAGGCCATTGGATCTCCTTCGGCTGTTCCTTCACCTACCGTCCTGACTGTGTTTGATGGGCATTCTCACAAGCTGCATGGGATTATCCCAAACTTTCCTATATGTGTTGGAGGAAAGGTCCTCAATATTGAAGTAGAGGTCATAGATGCTAACCTAGACTATAATCTCCTCTTAGGAAGGAACTGGGTATACGATATGGATGCTGTCATTTCAACTCTATTTTGTGTCATCTGCTTTCCTCATGGACGGAAAATCATTAAGGTTGATCAGTTGGATTATTGTCCATTTGATCCTCAAGTAACTTCTGACTCTACTATCCCCTTAGTGGATAACCCTCGCCCACCTACTGAGAATCTAGGAGTTGGGATGTATCCCTCATTAATGGGTACCTTTGAGTTTCTCTCTCCTATCGCTCGAATCAATGTCGTTTCATCATCCAAGGAGTCTCCTCGAGAAGGGTTCTTCCGAACTCATTATTTTTCAGACCCTTGGACCTTACCTTCACCTATGACCACATTAGCTGAAGGACAAGTAAATGGAATGGCATCCCCTATGTCTGCGGCTAAGCTTAAATATCAGTCTATCGTTAATTTTGCAGACGACCACTCCACTCCTTTTTCTAAAGAGGAGTTTGAGGGTTATGTGGCCCCGGCTTGGGCCTTTGATTCCACCTCCCCCTTGGACTGCTTAGATACGGTTTTACCTTCTGAAGAAGCAATCCTCGAAGTGATGATGGGTGTAGATCGACCGTGGGAAGACTTACACCATCATTCATATTTTCTTCCTCCATTGCAGGAAGTGGAATCTTGGTTTTCTGAGCTATTTACTAGTGATGTTTGTAAGATATCAAATCCTTTGGCTCCAGAACACTTTCGTGCCGAAGGTAATATGTTGGTGATCTCAGAAATGATATCTATAAACATCTCTAGGGACCCTAACGTGATAGAGAATCTCTTCATCGGAATTGAATGTTCCCCTGAAGAAGTGCAAATTTACACCGATCGTTTCAAGGTATTTCGAGATGTATTTGCTTGGTATTATGAGGAAATGCCTGGAATTGATCCTTCTATAGTTCAGCATGAGATCAAGACGTATGAAAATGCCAAGCTGGTTCGTCAAAGGCTTCAACCGGTTAATCCTAGGAAAGCGGCATTAAAGCCGAAGTGGAGAAGCTACTCAAGGCGAGTTTTAAATACCCTGTTCCTCTTACCGATTGGGTTTCTAATCCAGTCCTTGTAGATAAAAAACAAGGAACAATATGAGTATGCATCGAATTTAGGGACTTAAACAAGGCTTGTTCGAAAGATAATTACCCCATGCCATTCATTGATCAAATTATTGATGAGTGTGCGGGTAATGAGATTTTTTCCTTCATGGACGGTTTTTCTGGTTATAATCAAATTTCCATCCGTCCTGAAGATCAACATAAGACGACTTTTATATGTCCTTGGGGTACCTTTGCATACAGAAAGATGCCATTTGGTCTCAAAAATGCTGGAGCTACTTTTCAGCGGGCCATGTCATATGCTTTCCGCGACATCAAACATATCATCGAAGCGTACTTAGACGATCTCACTGCTCGTTCTCGAAAGAGAACTGATCATCCCAGTCACCTTCGAATGGTTTTTTAGCGATGACGTTTTTATAAAATCCGGTTGAATCCCAACAAGTGCATTTTCGCGGTTACGTCTGGTCGGTTGTTAGGGTTCATCGTGTCTAATGAAGGGATTAGGGTTGATCCCTTCAAGGTGGAGGCAATAGTCCAGTTGCCTCCCCCGTCCTCCATTCGACAACTTCAAAGTCTTCAAGGGAAGGCTAATTTCTTAAGACGGTTTATAGAAAACTATGTCGAGATCACTAAATGGTTTATGCATTTGCTCCGCAAAGGGGTTCCATTCGTGTGGGATGACTTTGCGCAGTGGTCGTTTGATGCTTTGAAAAAGGCATTAGTCTCTGCCCCGCTTTTGAGTCCATCGGATTATGGTAGGGACTTCCCTTTATATCTCATTGCATCAGAATCAACCATTAGTATGGTTCTCATTCAGGAAGACGATGCTCTCATAGAGCATGTGATTTATTATTTGAGCCTAGGCTTGATAGGTCCTGAACTTCACTACTCTCCGGTTGAGAAGTTAGCCTTGGCAGCTGTCCACGTTGTCCAGCGGCTCCGTCATTATATTCTACTATGCAAAACTTTTGTCTTGGTAGTAGTCAATCCGTTTCAGTTTGTCCTCAGTAGGCGAGTGATTGAGGGAAAATATAATCAATGGATTGTAATTTTACAAGAATTTGATCTCAAGTTCTTGTCTGCCAAATCCAAGAAATCTATGGTATTTTCTGAGCTAATTTCTGAGCTACCCTGTGGAGAGGATACTGTTTATTTGGAAAGTTTTCCCGACGAAAATTTATTCCTCATCTCTTCACTCGACCCTTGGTATGGAGATATCATTGTTTATCTCGAGACTTCAAAGTTTCCCTCTACTTTCTCTAAGGATGAACGTCGCACATTATGTCACCTTACTAAGAATTATGTTATCATTGGTGATACATTATATCGTCGGGGGATTGATTCAATCCTTCGGTGCTATTTAACCTTAGAGGAGGCAAATTCAGTGCTAAATGATTGTCACAGTGGAGCTTGTGGTGGTCATCTATCAGGGCTTGCTACAGCTCAGCCTATCTTACTTGCCGGCTATTTTTGGCCTTCGCGCTTAAAAGATTGTGTTGAAGTGGTCAAACACTGTCACCCATGCCAAGATTATACTCGGAAGATGCACGCACATCCAGTTCCTCTTTTTCCCATTGTCACTGTCGGTCCCTTTACTAAGTGGGGTATTGATTTTACAACTTGTAATCTGTCTTCAGCAGCAAATCACAACTATATTATCGTGGCCGTAGACTACTTCACGAAGTGGTCCGAGGCCATGCCCACTTATAAAAATGATAGTGAGACAACGACATTATTCCTTTTTAATCAAATTATCTCAAGATTCGGTATCCCAAGAGAGATTGTCATTGACCATGGCAGTCATTTCCAGAATCAACTAATGTCCGAATTGGCTCTCAAATTAGGTTTCTGGTAGGAACATTTGTCTCCTTATTATCCTAAGGCCAATGGACAGGTCGAGGTAGTAAACAAAACTCTTAAGACAATATTGCAAAGGGAAATTGACAAAAATATATCCAATTGGCACCTTTTGTTGTATCCGGCTCTATGGGCATACCGAACCTCTGTCAAGACTGCTAAGAGTTTTACACCTTTTCAGTTAGTTTATGGGTTGGAATCTATCTTTCCTGTTGAATGTGAAATTCCATCCCTTAAGTTAGCTATTGAGCTCCTTCCAGAGACCTCTAGTCTCGAAGAGCGCCTCCTTCACATGGAACATCTCGATGAGCAACGTTGAGATGCAGCCACAGTAAATAAGGCTCATAAGAAAAGGGTTAAAACCCAGTATGATAAAGCTGTCTGTCCTCATTTCTTTTCTAAAGGTGACCTCCTCTTGGTCTACGACCAAGATAAGGACACCTTGGGGGCAGGAAAATTAAAGCCTATGTGGTACAGTCCCTTCATTATTAAACGAGTTTTAACAAAAGGGTCATATGAGTTAATCGATTTCGAAAGGAAACAAATTGTTGGAACCCCGAAACAGGCTCTACCTTAAGAAGTACTTTGCTTAAGTAGTAGCTAGGCAATGGCTTCTTTGTACATTGTGTATATTTGTACATATTTTATCAAGAGTTTTTGATGTCAACACTTTTTGGTCTGCTTTGGCAGGTGTTGATGGATGACTTGGTTTATTTTGGATTCACCGATGGTGCTAGTTGGCACACTCGGAATCTCGCTTCTGTAGCTTGGGTACTGTATTATCCAACCGGTCAATTGACGGTATCAAGGGGAGTATGCATTAGTCCCGCTTCAAACAATATGGTTGAGTATACTGCCGTCATTAATTTTCTATCTGAGGCAATTTCTCACAAAATCGACTCATTGGTCGTTTATCTTGATTCACAATTGATAGTGTCACAATTAAATAACACCTATCGGGTAAGGGATCCATGTTTATATCGCCAGTATTTAAGGGTGAGGTTGTTGCAAATAGCATTTACTTATATTAATTATTTTCATATTCCAAGATCTCATAATTGGTTAGCTGATTCTATCGCTAATCAAGCATTAGACTGGCACATCAATCATTCTTCACAATAAATTAAGCATCGAAAAGTCAAAATGTATATATATATATATATATATATATATATATATCGTAAAGTGTCTCGAGTGTACATAAGTCTATCCAAAAAATATACAAAATTGGGACTCAAATGCCCATAATCATGTCTAGTGCATCTAATGCCCTGGCTCAGGATGAGCGGCTAAGTAGGCAGCAATTGCATTGCCCACGTGCCTAAAAGTGCGAACCCAGTCTCATGGCATGCCAACCACGTGACGCTGCATATCCTCAGGAAGATCCTCTACGGCTGCCATCGGTACTTTGTGAGTCAGTCTCACCAAGTGCCGCTGAACAGTGTGTAGAGTTCACTCTGTGTCTGTAGCCGCCTCTTCGGCACCTTGGCCGCGATGTTTGTGCCGTGGGAGCTCATATAGTCGTACTGGCCCAATATCTGGAACATGATTATCATATTAGTCATTTGAATCCTATCAAAAACATTTTCAAAGTTCATTATTATATTTGAAAAAAAATAAAAAAAAATCATAACATCAAAAATCACTTACCAATGTCGCCCCATGTTGCGGTCGGTGGTAATGCTAGATCGGGATCTCCTCGAAAATCCAACCCGGCATAGGGGTAGTCATCAATGGCGATGATCTACTGATCCCACCAAGAAAAAAAGTCATCGCCAAAAGCAGTCTATGGGACCTCCCCACCTCCCAGACGTTTCATCAGGTCAGCCCACCTGCCCATCCGTGGATCTCGTGGGGTGCTAATTGAAACCGGTACTCTGGGACGAAGTGTCAGGACTCTCTCGAAAAAGAAAGAACACAAAATAGTCCCATAACCGAAGCTTTTGGTCTATCCTCTCTTAATAGAAGCGAGTTGGCTTTCCATACTAGCCAGAAGAGGAGTACACCAATCGAACACAGTGGTGAGACAATCAACTGCCATGCTCATGGTTAGCCGTGAAGCCTGGTGCAGAGAAGCTGATCCGTTCACTCGAGCTATGGTGAACAAGATTATCCTCAGTGATAGACTCGCCACATGTGTGATGGAAATCTGACTTCCGAATTTCTTCGTATGTCCCGGGAAATATATATGTACGTAGTCCTCGATCGAGAGACTACTCCATGTTCTCCCCCGGGAATGTACCATAGAAAATTTTAAGGCGAATGTTCGCCCTTTGGCGAAATTAAGGTGTTTTAAATTGTTAGTGGGCGAATATTTTGTATCATAGTACATTTTTACAAATCACCTCAAGTAGCCCACCTTATTTTAAGGGAGAGGGTAAAAAAGGTAAATTTAGCCCTTGAAATTAGGAGTTACAACCTTCCATTCTCCCATTTTCAAGAATAGGTTTTATTTAAG
>APFE031551912.1:2121-25620 GCA_000404065.3 Pinus taeda | reverse complement strand
ATAAATAAACTAGAGGTATGGTAAACAAATAAAACATTTTTTTATATTTACTCCATAAGTCACCTTATATTTACGAATACTAAAAAAATGCGTTATATTTAGGTGAAACCTATGGGAAAAATACTATGGGACAAATACCATGGACTAGATTGTTATTAATACCATGCAAAAAAACATTATTAACCCTAATATTAGTATTATTAAAAATAAAAATGGCACATGGTATTGACCCATGGTATTCACCTAGAATGTAGCCTATTTAAATGGGGGAATTAAACCAGCATAGATCCATCTTTACTCTGGATCTACTAACCCCGAGAGGTATCAAACATCGTAATATGAAAACTAGCATAGACTGAAAAAATATTTGATCCCTCATGAGGCTTAGTGGATCAAGAGTAAAAATGGTTGTCGTAATTTAATGTATGTTAAACATTTCAGCTTGGTTAAAATAAAAATTAAAATAAAAATCAACTATTAATTTTATTAATTTTTATAAATTACTAATAGTAATTTTTAAGCTCGAGGTTTATCATAACCGATGGTAATACCAAGATCTTACAAGATTTTATAATTGAGTAAAATATTCGCCATGCTTGGTGAGAGATTTGCCAAAAAATTATATATACATATTTATTATTGATAAAATTTCCTTCCATTTTTCCTATATACCATGGAGATTCGCCCATTTATTATACTTATAAATTTAGGGGGGGTTTCTTAAAATTTCCCTGGAATGTACTACCTCTCCCCTTCGGGAAAGGCCCGTGATGAAGTAGATATCTTCCACTTCTCTCCTGAGTGGCATCTGGTCAATCATAAAAGCATCCTCCTCGATGTTCCAATAATCAAGAAGCATCTCGAGCAGACATGTGTTTGCTTTCATATTTGGCAATTTGAAGAACTTCAGAAAACCACATCCCCGTAATGCATCCAAAGCCTCAAGACTGTTCATGACTTCATCATCTACTGCGGTATGCTCTCTTTCTCGCCAAGTGACTAGCATCCTGAAAGAAAAATCAATTTGAACCATTAGTTTTTATGTTTGAAATGTCCGTTGCGTATACGTGGGTCCCTTTGCACACAATCGCATGTAGGGCCCACGTGTACGCAGGTTTCATATTACCAACCTGCGTATACGCCGCGGAGAAATTTTTGGCAAAAAACTAAACGGTAAAACATTAATTAAAACTTATAAAACTAGTCACAATCAATTATAAGATAAGAATAAGAGTTACCTGGATACTTTGGAAGAATCGCAATGGTTGAATTTGGCGTATGGGAAGTTTGCTCCTTTTGCTCCACTTCTTTGCTCTCAAACTCAAATGGTGAAAATGGTGAGTCCAAAAACCCTTTTATAAGCTTTAAAAATGTCAAATTTTTTCAAAACATGATTTTGTTTGGTCTCATCTAACTTTTAACTTGGGAGCTTGGAATGTCGAGAATGGTTTGACTTTTAGGACATTTTGGATGTTTTCGACAGTTTCGAGACCGTTCCATGACTACTGACCTGTCATGGCAGGTATTGTTTTCTCACTGGCATATAGGTTAGGGAAGCCATTTTTCCGTTGCATTATGCATACTAGCCTCCATCTGTTGATACATTTTCCATAGGGTCGATCCCATTGTGTTATGGTTTGCAAACCACCTTCACTCATTGATTCTTTAAATCATGACACGATGGTAGAGCCATCCTTTACATGGGCATCCTAGTTAGCATCTCACTAACATTTGTTGCCCATGCTGCTCCGATTTGAGTAGGCTTGGGAGTCCTCTGTAGTCCCGCCATGACTTATACGATGAAGACTCATTCCTCTTTGCTTCTTCATTTCGTTCTGGCCTTATACCCTAGAGGCTCCTTTGTGTTAAGTTGTACTACTGCATTTCATTTTGACTATTTGCACCTTTTAGCCTTAAGCCAGCTTCACTTTGACTCGTGTTTAAGCCAACTTTCGACCATGACGACTGCAAAATCAAACTTGCATACCTTTGACTTCTGCAACTTGACACAGCTTAACCTGTGGAAGGAACACATCTTTGAGTGTCTCTCGCTAGTTTTCGCCTCTCTGCATTGAGCATAGGAATGTTCCAATCCCAGGAACTAGATCGTCTGCTCCGTTGAAACTCGTTATTTCCACTGTACCATAGCATTCTTTTATTCTTTTTCCATCTTAAAAGAAAAAGACCAAAAAATTATATATTCCAAAAAGAGCGGGAACGGGACAATATTTCCATTTATTGTTGGCAGCTAGAGTCAGTCGTGTTGCCCTTGAACAAAGCACTCAAAGAAAAATCTCCTCCATTTGGGTGGGATTTAGTTTGACTTAGGTATGCCTTAACCTTGTTATTGAGTCAGTTCTCCCCTGATTGGTTATCTCTTCCAATCATATGGAGGGTTCGTTTGTGCCTCCTACGCAACGAGCTTATACAGAGTCATCATATGCTGCCACATAGTCACATTGAGTCGTGCTTTTGTTCAAGGGAAGTTAGCCTAAGTCGGCCTCTCTGCGGTGTCTCATGACTTATTTTTTAGTCGGTCATCCCTGGTTGTCAGTACGATGTCTATCATCACATCAGTTATATTGGTCCTTTACTCGTGCCGGTTTGAGAAGGTCTCCATTGACTTCTTGCTGGCGGGTCTTTTCCTTATCGACGACGACATCTTGCTCTGAGGACAGGACTAGAGCTACACCCTGGCCCTATTTTCATTATTGATAGGTCACCTTATGCTCAGCATCGATCAATATCATGGGTCTTTGACTGAGTGGTTTCCCTTGTGTTCGACATCAGCTTACATTATCACACATTGGGATTCATGTAGTGCCTTGGTTTCCATTTGACCTTATTGGTGGATACCTCGCCTCTGTATCATCTTTCATTATTGGTTGGTTCAGATGGTTTCTGTCGTGCGCTAGTCACATCTTGTGTACACCGGAAACGTACTTCGGTTGGGTTACTACATCTTTTTCATCTGATTCCTTCCACATCATTGGCCTACGGATTACACTCGCACTAGATTGATGGAGGATGCCTTAATGCCTTCCTTCTAGCGGATATTTCCCTATTGACTTCAACTCATTGCTCTGGGGCAAAGATCTAGAGTCCATTTGGTAGTACCTTGGGGTTTGTAGTCATTAGTGGCAGGTCCTTCACTATCGACAGTGGGAAACCATCATTGTCGCCTAATCGATAGATTCTTACAGGTGTTCGACTCCAGCTCATCTATTCACACTTGTTAGATTGTATTGGGTACCTTGACACTCATTATCATTATTGGTGAGTAGTCTCGCATTTGTTAACGGTGTACATCAATGACCGGTAATCAAACGATTTCTCACATGGTCGACTTTAGATCATTTATTTCCATGTTGTAGAAATGTACCACATGGGTGGGTGAAGACCTCAGGTTGTATCAACATTCATTGGTTCACTTGACAGTTGCTCCTGTTACTGCTAGTTGATACCACTCCACCTTATATGTTGCAGTCATTCATGGCAACATTTTATATGATGGCACCTGAGTTTGCAGTGTAGTACCATCTTATTCCATCATGTTCATTTGGTACTTTTTTTGGATCCATCTTTGATATCAGTGATCCACTTCACCCTTCAGCATCATTGACATTCTTATATGTGACATTCAGACATGTACTTGTTCGATTATGATCAGATGATCCATTATGTATCTTCTAGTCATTTATATTTGTATACTTAGTAGATCCGCTTGTACTTGATATGCGGACATGATGTACTTTCTCTGAGCATGGGTATGCCCACTTCAAATAATGTTTCTTTTTGATTTCCTTTTGTGGCTTGGCAGGCTGAATTCTGGTGCAGTCCTTCTCAGTTTTCGACAGATTTCCTTTCCATGAACTTGCTTAATACATTTCAGCCATCATGTACCCCTTCTAACCTCATATATTAGGGGTCATCTATTATAGCTCCAAATATCACTCTTATGGTTTGTGATGCTGCACTCATGGCCTAGGGCAACCCCTCCTTCCAGACCTGGTCCCAAATTTAAAAAACATTGTTTTATTCCCTATATGCAACATTGCCCTGAGCTAAACATGTGTATACGTGGGTCTGTGTATACCCAACCCACGTATATGCTTAAAAACACTTAAAAAAAATAAATGTCCTTAATTTTGGGCGGAGATCATGGGTTTTACGTGTTGATTACCTATTAGTGCCCATGGCGCAACTGTCCCCAACGAATTCCCAACTAAAAAACTACTTTGGGAGAAGTATAAAAAGGCTTCTATGGGAAGGCCAAAGGGAGGAGAGAGGAGAGAGAAAGATTACTATGCTGAGATTTCCCTAACCAGGTCTGAAGATCCTTGTGCCTCCTCCACTTCCCCCATTCTACAGGAAACCCTTGTTTCCTTGTGTGTGTTGATGTTTTCATACTACTTGAGATATCATGGAGTAAGTCATGGAAGGAGTTTGTTAAAGGCTTGAGGCTAGATGAATCCGGGAGACGGTTCTGCTTGTAGCCTTCGAAAGGACGAATCAGGTGAAATTATTCCTTTCTGTACTTTATTTGTCTATAATAAAAGAAACACATGTCTTTGTTCCTGATATAGATCTTCTTCATGTTTATGATATTCATGTTATGATTCATATGTGAACGTTTGTTTAATTGCATAACTAACTACCTTTCCTTATAATATGAAGATGGTTTCTTTATGATCTTTAGTCCATATACTGTTGTGCTTTCTTGAATTAATTATTTTGCAGGTCAAAGGAGCAAAAGGAACTCCAAGAAGGGTTTGGACCCTGGAAGGCTCTTCTCAAACGTAGGTCCTCAGGTACACCCCCTATAATAGAGTTTTCTTATAGTAGCATTATGGCTATATGGAATGTGTGTTTCTTTGTATAGATAACTTCCAGTCTACTAGGGTATTCAACCAAGACCCTAGGGGAGTTTATCCCACAACAGGCCCTAAGAACAACCCTCATCGATATTAAACTTTACCCACTAATGAACTTTTCCTCACCATTTTATCATTAAATCAAACTTTTCCTATAATAATAATCTTCTTGATTCTTACTTTTAAATCCATCCCTTTACTTAAATTTACATTAACATTAATTTACTATTAAACATTTATGAAAATAAAATTCATCTAAATTCCCAGGTAAATTTATACATCTATATTATTATTTTTTACCACATTTGATTGAAATGTGTCTTTCACTCTTAATGAAACAATTTAAATAGATAAAATACAAATAAAATACCAAAGTTTCATCAAACCAAAATATCCGACCATGATATAAATTTTCACTCCCCAAAACTGTAAAACTAGTTCCAATTTTCAAAACTCGGGTTTGGATGATGTTGAGGTGATTGGTGTTTTTTTAAATCCCCAATTTTTTTTTTTTTTTTTTTTTTTTTTTGATAAATATTACATTCAAAATCTAGATATCCACATTTTTGTAGAAAATACATGGTGGAACTGCTAATGAATTTAATGGGTGAGGTTTTTTACAAATAAAATCATACACCTGAAAGTAGCCACAAAATAATTGGAGGCTTAAGCTACTGTATGAGGTGCAAGAAAGTTCAAATTTGAAAATCGGAAATATTCAAAAAGCTATGGCGCTGAAGATAGCCAAAGCATGCCAATCAACTAGTAAGGGCAAGTTTGGATCATCTTATTCCTCGACATTCATTCTAATGTATACAATTATTCTGAATCAATCATTATTGCATATTATAGCATTTACATAGGCGCAGGGTTTTATCTGCAAACAAGACCATATGTCGGGGGTTTGCAGTGCAAACCCTCATCTGATCAATGGTTGGAGTTTTATGGCTACGATGTAGATAGGTTTTATGCTTAATAATTGTCCAGGATGCTTGTTGAGAATCTTGTGTCTGCATGCATGCAATATTTTTTTGATTCTATGGGCATTCCATTCGAGTCCCCTTCTTCGCAAGAGACACCTGATATATTTAATTCTACATTTAATTTATTTTTACTATCTCTCTCTCTTGTTGTTCTACTTCAACTTCATCTAGATCATACATTATTCTCTTTCCATTACCTGGTGTCGCAATAACACCCCTCATCTTAGCATAACATTGTACATCTTTTGTCTTATTGTTTCCTACCATAACATAGTTGTGAAGGTGGAAATGTACCAAGGTAATCATCTCCTTGTCTGTTGGCTGAAAGAATGTATGCTTAATATTCTTATATACAACATCTACTCTCTTTTCCTTCTTCCTGGTTGAGTAATGAAAACCAAGCCATTGACCTTCTAATGTTCTGTCATATTTCTTCCTCTACCACCAAATGAAAGGTTGAACCAATAAAATTGACAAGTCTTTAGGCTCTATTTTTTAAAACTACATATTTTTTTGAGATACTAGTAGAACTCTTTTATATTTAATAGATTATTTTGATGAAACATGGCCGCTCAGAGATTTAACCAACTACGCGACTTCTTTAACATGCCTTGCATCTTTTAAACGAAATAGATTCCTTTTATATATATATAATTCAAATTGAATTTGGCCCCAGGTATATTAAAAATAACATGAATACAAGAGTTTCCACCATCTTCTTGGCTTGTAGCACTATTAATAGTGGAAATATGAAATGGGACCATTAAGCCATACGTTGGTAGTAACACTGCCTCATTCTTGTGATCAATTTGAATTATCAAGTCTCTTAAAAAAAAATGTCTTCCACATTTTTGTAGGAAACCAAACATAAGTAGCCTTAGAAGAACCCTATCCATCTTTTGATCCAGGATCCCCACAACAAACCTTCTCATAGTCCCCTCATTCTTCTGTCGAGAAAGTCCAACTTGATGATACTTGTGGAGCTCATCTATCATATCTTGCTTATTAGACCTCTGAATTATCTTATTAGCACTAGGCTCCATTCCATTTGCATCAACTGTGGGCTTTGGAAAATTCTGTGGCTCTTCTTTATGATCATATGAGAACAGGACATTAGGAAAATATATAGAGCACATTGTAGTAAAAATTTATGGCCCTTTCTCTGTAACAATAACAATATCAGAGAGAAAGAGAGATAATATTTTTTTATCTCTGCCTCATCCTTCCAAGAAAATAGCTCTAAAAATCCACCACCAATATCGACTAGATGAAATCCTATTTCGTTCAATGCTTCTCCCCACTTTTCCAAAAGTGGTCCTTCTGGAGGCTCTTTTACAATCCAACCAACAACCTGAGGATCCAAAATGTATTGTGTCTTAATTTCTTGGAACATTTCCTGCATCTGGTAACTTCCATCATTATTCTTTGGATTTACAGGGAAAAAAATATCAATATCAAAGGACTTTGAAGAGATCTTCTTCAAATATTCAAGCAAGGATGCACTCTTTTGGTTACACAAGAAAAGAATTATTTCTTCTATATTTGGAAATTTGTACCCTCAGTATCAGAAAATTAGATTAACCATGTTTTATTACCATTCTTTCTGAAAGGGAACCATCATCAGTTGCAACGGAACTTTCAGAACATTAAAATGATGTATTTTTATGGAAAGAGAGAGTTGGTAACTAACAACCTTCTAAATTTTGATATTTTGTTAAATCTTTTAAAGAATCTAGCTTAGAAAATATAAAATCCATTAAAGAGGAATGAAACAGTGAGTTTGAACCTAAATCAGTAGGTCTTGTTGATCTTTGTACAAGCTGTTCTTTTGAAAAAAATGGTGTATTGTCCCTTGAAGATAAAGGAACTAGTTTTTATTTTTGGCATATGCAGGTGGTAGATTGAAGATAAAATATCCAAAACTAGACTAAATTGGCTATGATTGGGCCTTGGCTATAATATCTTGAATGAATAACCCAAACCCAATTCATTTGATTTTGGTATTTTTATGGGATCATCTTGGCCTTTCAAAATATTTTCTTCCCTAGGACTTACCAGTCTTTGAGAATGATGGATAGTTTCCAGAAACAAAGAAATATCATCAGATAACAGGCCATCCACTATTGAAGACAAACGCACTAACTCATTCATAAATTTTCTTGCTATAGGGTTATGGTATTTGTTTAATGATTATTTTTATCATCTTCAAGAAATCCACGAAGGTCTTCCTAATGCAAGGTGATGAGCCTAATCATTGAATAATTATATGGGCCTTAGTTTTCCTTAATTCACCTCCTAGCTTAGTCAAACCAACTATTCTCACAACTTATTGCATGCTTTTGATTATATTTTTTTTGTGAGATGAGTTAGAGTTGGATATTTTGCTTTGTGGTCTAAAGTGAATGTAATGCAGGAATAAAGGATAAAAGCAAGGAAAAATATAGGCATAAAGGATAAATGCAAGGAAATATGGCAAAGACCTTGGTAAAAACTCAAATGGGACAAGGGAGAGTAATTATAGGAGGTAAAATCCTCCTCATTTACTACCCCTCAATTCGAATATTCCTCCATCAGCTTGGAGTGCAAACAACCATCACTTTGAAGACTAGAAGACAGCCGAGCAAGTGAAAGTGACAAAAACCAATTTATCAGATGTATAAATAGAGAGGCTTAGGACCTCAGTAGGATTCAGACTTCTATTGTAAAAACTCTCCTCTTTACTGTATATGTATTCTAGCATAGATTTATGTTTTGTTTATTTGCTTAAGTAGTTTTATGGTTTTCACTATTTATTTGCTTAAGTAGTTGCACTTTCATTACAACAATATAGCATAGATTATTCATGGTTTTCCTATTCATTTGCTTCAGTAGCTGCATTTGCTTCAGTTTGCTTCCATTTGTGCCTTCTTTCAATTAACAGGTTAGTTAGAGGAAAAAGATCACCATCACGTTGTGTGTAGGTGTCTCGGCCTCATCTCCTCCCTCTGGAACCATGACTTGAGGAAGAGACCCTTCAGCAACCCCAAAAACACAGTTTTTGGTTCTTGCATGAGCTATGGAGTTTGTTGTTTGATGCAGTTATTTGTTCACCTTCACTAGTTTTCTTTGACATTTTCATTTGAAATTGCCTTCATCACGTTCCTCCTACATCACTTCCTCGTCGTCTGATCACCAACAAATTGTCACAATCACTGTTTGATTCACTATTTTCTCCAACTGCTACCTCATGTGGAGTCCACCACTTTCTTTATGAGATTTAAGTCCCCACTGTCGATCTGCCTCACCTGATCCAATGGCTATCGCATCACTTCCACACCTTTAGGTGCTTTAAACCCCCACCGTCGATCTGCCTTGCCTGATCCAATGGTTGTCGCTTCACCCGATTGCCAACTAGCTTGGCCGATCTCCACCGTTGATCAGCCTCGCCTGATCCAACGACTATCATGCAATCTCATGCAAATTAGTACACGAACATTATCCACTTGAGAGCATGCAAGAAAAGTGGTTTTCTCGTGCTACGTGTCGCGTAGTAAGGCTAATCACATAAAACATCCAAATACTCCTTACAACCTGAAGGGTGCATGAGAAACTACTTACTGCCTTAGAAACCTGCTCCATCCTTTCGGCATGTTCCTTTTTCCTGCAATACGATCTCCGCCGTCCATCTCTTGACTTCAGCCACACGATCAGATCTCAGGTGTTCATCACTCCTATTAGCCTCATCCATTTATATCTTGACTTCACCCACGCGATTAGATCTTAGGAATTCATCTCCTGTTATCCTCGTTCGTCCATCCACTCACTTAATTGCTTGTGATATGATCTTCGCCATTCATCCCATTCATTAACCCCATTCATCCATTTATTCGCTTAAGTCTTCACGATCAGATCCCCACCATTCATCCTGTTAGTTAACCATGTTCACCCATATATCTACGTAACCTCCTACGATCCGATCTTCGTCGTTCATTTTCCTTTCACCTGACTGATCCAATGGTTCTTATGCACTATTGCTCCCTCATGTCCTCCTTCCACTGATTTTGTCGTCTGACTTCTCTTCCACTTGAAATCCGAGTTATTTTAGTTCTTTGCTTACACCTTAGTCTAGTTAATTAGCATTAGGTTAGTGTTGATTTGGAAATTCTCTTTAGGCATAGTTGTTTAACTGGTTAGCTAGGGTATGGTGTGATTTAGCATTACATGTTGATTTCATCATTATTGTAGTAGAGTAGATCTCCCTTAGGATATATTTTCTCTTCTTCCATCAAAATCAAGCTTCTTCTGACCATATAGAAGTCTGGCTTGGAACCCCTGGGGTCTCTTGCCAGATGAGCAGTGACAAAAGGCAATATCTTCACTTTTACTTGTGCATATAGCACTATCACCTCCAAGTTTGTACAAACCCCAGGTTGTTAAGTAAGGCTGGTATCCCTAGGAGTTGCAGCATTATAGTTGCAATACCTAGGCTCATCACTTTTTGGCATCGTTGCTGGGGAGGTGTCTAAGTAGAATGTGATTACTACTTTCTTCTATTTTAGTCTCCAACTTTCTTTTCTTCTACTTCTAGTCTTCAATTTTTTTCCATTAGTTTATTTCTACATAACTAATCTAGCTTCCTTTATTTCAATTGTCATTACCTACTTTCCTTTCCATTCTGCAAGTAATTTATAGCTTTAAAGAGAATCTTACAAAAACCAACCCAAAAACATTTCCTTTCATGCCTCCTAGGAATAGGGACATTTCAGGGAAATTCTTGTCAATTACCCCTAGTGCATCCAACAATCAACCTTCTCTCTTCTTCAGTGACAGTGAATTGGAAGACCCTTTAGGTGAGTAACCTTACATATTTGAAGAACCTATAGAGGAAGAAGAAGAGGAAGAACCCATTCCTACTGAACCAATGGCTGAAAACTGAAAGGGAATAGAGAGAGAATTGAGGGTGCATTCCCCATTAGGGAAACCAATGGGGACACTAAGATGAAGAATATAAGCTCCTCTGCTCTACTTCATTTCCATGGCCTGACCACAGAGGACCTTGACACTTTCCTATTTGAGTTTGTTGTTATATGACAAACCTATGACTATATAGATGATGAGAAAAAGTTAAACTATTTCCATCTACTCTCAAGGATGTAACATTGTGCTAGTTCATGGGTTTACCTGGAGATAGCATCACAACTTGGGCTTATATGCAACAAACTTTTAACAACAAATATAGGAACTGTTAGCCTCGCTGGGAAAAGGCCCAAAATTGGATCCATAAATGCTCTTAAAGTCTCCAAATTTTCTTAAAATCATGCCAATGGATCCAAAAATGCTCTTGAAATCTTCAAGATTTGCTCAAGATCATCCAAAGGTCAAAATCAACGCAATACGAGAGCCCTTTGAAGGGCGGAAATACACTATCAGGAGGCAAAAAACGCTTGAAAACCATGAAAAAACCAAAATTGCAAGCTTAAACATTGAAATAACAGCAGCCGTTATATTTGGCTGATAAATGGCCCAGATTTAAGTGGCAAATCACAATCGGCACTGCAAAGAGGACGACTTAAAGAAAGGGTGCAAGACACTGCCGATTAGCGATCTCTGATGATCGAATCGGCGGGTCGCATTGAAAGAGGTATTGACGATTTAAGTAAGGGCCCTAGGCATAAGCGATAAGCGATAAGCGATTGTGATCAGATCGCATCACTATATCGTAACGGAGCAGCACCAAGGGGCGGGGGGGCCTATGCACAGGTATATGGGCAATGCGATAACCGGACCCGATGGTTATATATAGGATATTTGATAATATTTCAGGTCCACGGGTGGGCTGTTTTTAATGTGTTTTCAATCGATTTCTTTAAATAACGAAATAAAAAGGGGAACTTGGCAATGTCGATAGCGATGAAGCCCGGACCCGAAAAGGTCCAGGAAGTAAAATATATATTATTTGACATCCACACAAAGTTCAGTTTTAATGCATTTTCAATGTATTTCATTATATAATGAGATACAAAGGAGCACAGGGTAGTGCTGATAGCGATGAGTCTCGGACCCGAAAGGGTTCAGGAATGAAACCTATATTATTCCAGGTCTGCCTAAGGCCAATTTTCATGTGTTTTCAGTGTTTTTACGAATTTCAGGATACGAGGAAAATATAAAGGGACCAGGCCACCCGCGATAGGCGACAGCGACCCAAAGGGTGGACCTGATAGAGGAATAAACCATTTTTGAGGACTTTTGAAGTCCAAAAAGGACAAAGCGGGGTGGGATTTCTCAATGTTGTTGTGTTTTCTATTTAAAACAGAAACAATCATTATTTTTGATAGAAGTCTACAATATGGAAGTGTTGTTTTGTGTGAATACAAAGCATGCATTGCTAAACATTTGAAAGGGCCACAGCATGCACAACTCATCCCAAACTAACAAAGAGGCTGAGAAAAAACACAACGCAACACAACGCACATAGCTGTCCAAAACAAACAGAAATATCAAAGGCCACAATGCAGCTCATCAAAACAAACATCATGGGGCATCTCTGGCACAAGAGATCTCCCAGACAACACATCAAACTACCTTAAGGTGGTTATTCCTCTGTTAGAAGTAGAAAACCTCCAAGCCATGCTTGCCTATTAAGGGAATCAAATAGTTAAGGGACAACGAGGATAGATTAAGACTTCGAGCCTTTAAGAGCTTTGTAAAAGGCCTATAAAAGGCTGGAAACTAAATGTAACAAGGTTTCAACTTCTGGAGATTGTTCCTACTCTGTTCCTTCAAGCTTCACATCTTCATTCTAGCAATATAAGCTTCTTTTGTTGTTATATGTTCAATGCCTATTTTCTTTGTTGTTCTATGCTTGCACTTGAATAGGTTATTTATGTTTTCTCTGTGTCTAATGCCATATAACTATCATCTTATCTGTACATTGATAAATTAGATTTGCACGTCTCATTTACTTCCTGTAGCTGACCATTCATATGTGTTTATGTATGCAATCTGCTGGTACAATCAATATTCTCCATCTATCCACTAAATCTATAAACTATTGAGCACTAGTGGTCTAAAGACTTGTATTGTTGAGGGTGCTCATGCATGCCTTGAGTGAGAATAGAGCTGAAATGGTTATCTAACTTGATCCAAACCATCATCCATTCCAATAGTTCTGAGAACAATATTGAAGATTATATGTTACCAGGCATCTCCAAGCTGCAACCTAGGAGAGTTTCCTGGAGTGCTAACATAATTGGAGCCATTGGCGGGGAGAGGAAACTAGAGCTCAGCTTCCCCGAGAAATGTAATAGATCCAGCTTTGATGATAGATAAAGTCTGGGCACTTTTTTGGTTGTAATAATCTATCTGGCGACTCTACTAGACGCAAAACCTCTTGATGAATCCACTTCATAGTTCTAGCTCAGTTTGTGAGGCATACTCTAAGAAATCCTCAGAAGCTTCAAGCTGACCCAGTACCTGACCCTGAAAAAATCATCAAATAGAGAAAGGTATTGCAGAAAGGGGCATCAGGTTTAGGTAAACCTAAAAAATCTCCTATATCTCTTCAAGAAATTATTGTAATAGAACAAATACATGTTGAGAGTATATCATCTAATACTAGTAGTGAAGAAAAACTCTCAGAGATTCATAAAGCTCCTTATTCTTTAGGTTCTCCTTTTGTTGTAAGCCCAAAAGAAATCTCACCTCCTATCCATCATACTCCTTTAGTCTTATCAGTCACTCCTCAACCCTCTATTATTCAGACTGCCAGTACTCTTTTAGCCACCATAGCTATGGTAGGTCCACAAGCACCTACCAAAATGGAATGAATCATAGCTACTAGATATGGACCTCCAATACTACCCACTCCTTTGAATTCCATGCCTACTGGAGAATATCATAAATATAGGCCTAAGTTCACTGGGACTGAAGGTGTCACAGCTGAGGAACACCTTGAGTCATTCTATAGCTATACTAATAACCTAGACATTAGTGAAGATGATGTCTAGATGAGAGTCTTTGTCCAAAGCCTAGATGGAGAGGCTAGAAAATGGTTTAGAGAACTGACCCCAAGATCTATAGCAGATATTGAAGCTTTAGATGATGCATTCCTAAAGAATTGGGGGGATAATAAGGATCTCCTCTACTACCACACTGAGTTTGGGAACTTAAAAAGGAAAATGGTGAGTTTCTGTTTGATTTTAATAAGAGTTTTAACCGTATGTACAGCAAGATACCAACTGAAGTAAAACCCACTACTACCTCTGCTAAACTCACCTATGTTAGTGCTTTTGATTCCGACTTCTACCTACTTTTGAGGGAGAGGCGATGTGCTACTTTGGCTGACATGCAGGATGTGGCTTTGGAAGTGGAATCAAACATCATGGCTGTAGATATGCTCAAGGGAAATGTTGATAGAAGAAGACAGAGGGGTGAGTCTTCATCATCCTTTGATCCTAAGATAGATAAAATGACCAAAATGATAGAGTCATTAGCCTCTGAAATATCCAAATTAAAGGTTTAGCAGCACCATGGGAAAGGAAGAATTCCTAATACCTTTGCTCCTAGAAATCCAAATCCAAATCCATATATAAGAACTAATGAGCAGTTGTAGATTTTGCAAAGAAGCTAAGATGCCAATGAAGACCAAAGGGTGAAGGCCCCTTTTCAAAATGCAGTCATGGAAGAAGAGTAGTTTGAAGAAGATGATGAGATCCATAGTCTGGAAGACAAAGGCAATGCTTCCTTGTTTACATCAGCTGCCTATGAAAAGTCATCATTCAATGACCAGATCATCCAAGAATGGGATGGTGAAGTTGTTCTACAAACTGAAGATTAGCAAAGATATAATCTGAGGTCAAAGATGAATAATGCCAAGGAAGCTCCTATTCAAAGAGCTTATGTCCCTGCAGTAAAACAAGCTAATAAGCAAAAGCAACTGGTAGTTAATCCCATCATCCTCAAAGCTCTAGCTCATGAGGTAAGAGGCCTTGACAAGTCTCCTTCTCCTTTTAGTTTTCAATCAGCAATTCAGAAGCTAAGAATACCTATGCTTCTGATTGAACTAGTGAGGAATGAGTCCTTCAAAAGATCCATCCTCGAGGCACTTGAGCCTAAAGCCATCCAAGCCTCCACTAACTATGTAAATCTGCAAGATGATAAGCCAGCTATTATTCTCAGCCAATGATTGAAAATTGTGAAGACAGTTCCCCATCATTCTATGTCTCTCTGACTATTCATGAAACAATCCTTCACAACTGCCTTTTGGACACTGGACCTAGCCATAATCTAATTCCCAAGTATGTCATGGATGAGTTGGGTCTTGACATCACCAAGCCTTATCATGACTTGTGTTCTTTTGACTCTAGAAAAGTGAAATCTCTAAAATTAATCAAGGAGCTAGCCATCACTTTGCCTCTGCTACCCATGAAAAGCATGATGGTGGATATTGTGGTAGTAGATGTACCCCCCAAGTTTGGCATCTTACTTTCCAGAGGCTGGATCAAGAGATTAGGTGGATCATTACAAAATGATTTTTCCTATGCTATTGTCCCTGTTTTCAGAGGTGAGAGCAGGAGATTATAAAAAGTCGCTCAGTTGGCTTATATCATCAACGATGAAAGGAATCCCACTAATCATCCCATCTATGCTCTTGACACTGATTTTGGAGCATGTATTCTTCATATTGAAGAATCCCAGTTGGCCTCCACACAACTTAAAGAACGAGTTTGCCAGATCTATGAGTAAAAAGGCCCACATATTTGGGACATGTTCTTTGATGGGGCTTGCTCTAAGGAAGCTGCAGGGGCA
Organism: Pinus taeda; assembly: GCA_000404065.3. Classification (NCBI taxonomy): domain Eukaryota; kingdom Viridiplantae; phylum Streptophyta; class Pinopsida; order Pinales; family Pinaceae; genus Pinus; species Pinus taeda. The sequence continues at coordinate 9,977 of APFE031551912.1, read as the reverse complement.
GGTGTAGTCCTTGTGTCCCTCACACAGGAATACATTCATTTATCTTTCAAATTAACCTTTCAAGTCACAAATAACATAGAAAAATACGAAGATTTGATTTTGGGCTTAAGCACTGCTAAAGAAATGGGTATCAAAGGCCTGAAAGTGTTTGGAGATGCAGGCCTCATCATTCAACAGGTCAATAAAGCGTTCCAAGAAAAGTGTCCAAGGATGAAAGCATACAGAGATGAGGTATGGAGGCTCAAGGATTCTTTTAATAATTTCAACATTTCTTATATTTCGAGAACAAAGAACCAGCTTTTCGACTCCCTTGTAGTGTCTACTAGCATGTTTATTCCTCCTTGGCCTTCTAAATTGATGTATGAAGTTCAGGTAAAATATAGATCATCTCTGCTTGACAATGTCAAATACTGGAGAGTTTTGGAAGACGATGAGGAAATTAACAGGTTTTTACAAGTTGTTGAGGAATTTTTTAAAATGCACATCGACCAAGAAAATGAAACCATAGAACAATGCGGTCAGTCCAAGCTAAAAAATGAGATCGACCAAGGAAGCATTTCCAGCTTCCTAGTAATCATATACCAAAAGGATTGGTGCCTCTAGAGAATTTGTTCAATCATAACGATGTGCCTTATAAGCATGCCAAAACAGAAAATGATTCTATTGTTCGTAAACACAATATAGGGAGCCCAACCCATCCAAAATATATCAATCTGTCCACTCATTTGTCTTCTACCCAGAATTCTGAGTATTGCAACCTCATGAAGCAATTCACTGATATTTTTTCCTGGGAATACAATGATCTTAAAACCTATGACACAAACATCATTCAGCATAAGATTCCATTGGAGAAGAACACCACCCCTTTTAAGAAGAAATTAAGACCTATCAGACCTCTCTTATTGCCTTTGATTGAGAAAGAGATCAAGAAGTTGTTGGATGCCAAAATCATAGTTCCTCCCTATCGAGGCTGCACTGACATCTTGGGGGGTTCGATTCATTTTTGATAGAGTGGCTGCCATAGCTAATGTTTTTTTGGTTGTGCTGGGGGTATTAACAGGTCTAGATGCCTACTTCTTGGTTTGGCTACTCGAAATGGTGGGAGAGTTGCAATTTCACTCATTCATAGCTTTCAAGAGCAGATCTCTTTGCTGTGTTAACTTTAACAAGTCGAAGCATGTGACATTAGCTTGAGATTTCTTAAGATCATCCACAATGTTGTAATCAATGTTATAAACAAGGTAGGGCAGAGTAAACATATCGGTTTTTCCATTCTTAGGTGGTAGTTTACCATTGTGTCACCTTCGTTGCAGTCGGAGATGTATTATCTTTCTGTGGATGTCTCACGATTGGAGTACTCTTGGAATCACCACTAGGTTTATTGCTCTCCACAAGAACCTTGGGAGCGGATGCCTTTAAAGGCTGAACATCTTTTTGTCTGGTCCACAGGCTTCATCATGCCTGCAAGTGGCCCTTTACTTTGTGTGTGGATTTCATTAGCGTGGATTTCTGCCATATTATCTCCTTCATCATCATCATTCTCATTTATATAGAAATCCCACAGTACATTGATTTGATATTCCTCGTCCAAGGGTTCTTCTACTTGGTACTCTTCCTCATCTTCTTGTTCTGGCTCCAACTCCACTATAAGTTCTTTGGTAAGGAGCAATCTGATAAGAGCCAGCTCTTCCGTGTTTAAAATCCCCTCATTGGGTGGAGCAGGCAACACAGGTTAGCCATGGCCACCTTCTATCTTCTCACGATAGAAAGGTTTGAAAGATTTTTGGTTGTTATAATCTCCTCCATTCCCCTTTGTACTCTCTCCAGAAATCATTTTCATATCGATGACTATGTTCATCAATTTCTTAATGATCCGATGCAAACCTTCTGCATTTGTGGTATCCTTTTCTTTGATCTCAGCCACTTTGTTATCACTCCCATTATTCTTCTTAGATGATTGAGAGGCTTTCTTTTCTTCGGTTGTATGATGACATGTTGTGAGACTGATCATTTGATTCTCAACTTTCACTACTTCATCGATAGCATCCTGTAAGGTTTGTGTGTTACTCCTTTTAACCCACATCGCGGTAGGGACAGGGAGAGTAGTGATGTAGAATTCCATGAGCACCTCATCAGTAGGTCTAGCGTTAGCCAGGATTATATTGAACAAAGTGTTGAACCGGATGTTAAAATCCTTGACCTTCTCTTTGGTTTCCATTTTTAAGTGGGATAGTTCTAAAACTAAGGCTACAGGTGTTTTGTCATTGCTAAACTTGTCTAAGAAGACCTATTGGAAGGAACCCCATGAGGTGATCAATCCTATTCTCAAGCTAAACTAACATGTAGAGGCCGTACCAGTTAGAGTAAAAGGGAACAGTTGACATACTACATCCTCATCGGCTGCCACAACATGCGCAAGGCTAGGAAGAAAGAGCGAACATGGTTATCAACAATGTCTCCTCGCTCAGGTTCAAATTTAGGCAATACTCTTTCTGCGTTCTTGGGTAAGGCATGCTGCTGCCCAAGTACTACTATGGCATCCTGTGCGAGCCAGGGAGGGAGTGATCCCAGACGTGGTGGGGGTTGATTCCTACCCGGAGGAGGCAGTAGAGGCAGATTCCCACCTGGAGGGGGCGGTAGAGATAGATTCCCACCTGGAGGGGGAACATTAGCCATATTAAGGATAGGGAGGTTCTGGTTGAAGGTTTATTCAAAGCGTTCTTTGTTAGGATTTCCTGAATCAAGCCAGGGATTAACTTTAGAGGGAGAATCCTTAGGAATTTCTTCCCAAGGGGTGTCGATACTTTGCAAAGACTCCAGCATAATATCTTCAAGAGAAGGGGTTGCAGATGTCTCTTCATTTATGGGAAATACTCTTAGCTTTCTTTTAGTTGTCAGAGGTAACGAGTGGAAGATTGGGAGCTAAGAGAGGGAATGGATGTAAGCCTGAGTGAGTACTCTGACTGGTTGTTCCTAAGTGACAGGATACTCCCACAATATCTCTTCTTTGGGTGATCCAAACATGGGACTTAGAGGGATCTCTATTTCTTTGAAATGAGGCTCTTCCAAATTGGTAGAATTATCTTTTTGACCTTTACAATCCATACAATAATCTTTTTGAATCCATGCGCGACATTTATAGATGAAATCTTGAAAAGCTGTGGATGGCAGTTTAGGTCCTCCTTCTGGCACCAATTTGTTGACGCGACGAATTTTCACCGTGCCAACAAGGGGAACTAACCCGATTGCAGGTCCCAATTAGATCTTCTTTCATTTGGAGTGGCTAGTTCCAATGGGTTTTAAAGGATCCTGTAAACTGTTATAGGTGTTGAAATATTGCTCCCTAGAGGAAGAATTCAGTTAAATCAACAAAAGAAATAGCTAACCTATTTTTATCAAGTCCTATCTATACTAATTTTACCTACTTAAGCTATTCCTAAGTATTCTAATCTATCCTGCAGGAGCATAACAAAAGATATTAAACATCAATATATATATTCCAAGTCCAAATGAATCAATTAATGGTTCACAGTTGAACAGGGTTGTATTAAATCTTATTTGCAATCTAATTACTCATACATGAATACACATTCCTTTCCATACAAATAAAACTTGCAACTGATGTTTAATATGGTTTTGAATCAGTGACCACTCATGAATTAACCATGCAATTGAATTATATTCGAATGAGCAAGACTAATCATGAATAGTATATTATCAATATGCACAAGACAAAACACATTTGTATTTATGACAAAAAAAACATCCTAATTCTAAACACATGAGAGGAAAGGAAAAGCAATATGAAAAAGGCTCCTTCATGACCCAAACAATCTTCTTTATTAGCACAATAAATCAAAAGTTGTTCTGCCCAAAAAAAAAGGTCCTCTCTGAATTTCCAGAGGTAATACTTATGCAGGAAGAAACTAACTCTCTCTCTCCCCCTAACCATCCATCTTCCCCGATTATTCAATATACAAATTATATATATGGATGTAGAACATTCGGTCAAACTGCTGACACCTTGAGGCTACATTTGCTGGGGCATTTTTACTTTCTGGGGAAAAAGAAAGGATGTCAATTTAAGAGAGTGTGGCTGCATGTCATCTCTCTGCACCTATATGGAGAAAACGTTATTCCCTATCATTCCTTCAAGGAAATTGAAGACTTTGTGCTCATCATCCCACATATGGCATGCTTTAAGGTGTATTTGGAGGTACTGACATCTTGATGGATCAACGCTGTCATGAGTGATTCCACTGAGCATAGAGCATGCCTCCATTATGCACTATGGTGGTTCGCATGCCTTTCGTGCAGATCATGAGCCTCATAAATGGGTAATTATATGGGCTCATTTTACCTCCTAACCTAGTAAAATCAACCATTCTCTTAGCTTGTTATATGATTTTCTGATTATATTTATGCTTATGGAGTGAGTTGAGTTAGTTATTGTGCCATGTGGTCTAACATGTATTTAATGCAGATTATTGATGCGTTTCGAGGTCAAAGTCAAGGATCCAGTGGACAAATGACAGCAATAACTCAAAGTGGACAAAGGAGAGGACTTATAAGAGGGAATCCCCCTCATTTATTATTCCTCACTTCAAATTCCCCTTCATTCAGCTCAGAGTACAAGCAGTCGAATCATGCATTAGCAGGCAGCCGAGCAAGTGGAGGATGACTGATGATTATCTCGAGTTTTGGGAGCCAAGCCTCTCTTATTTTAAGGAAGATGATGGTAGCTTAATTTTTATAAGTAGAGGGGCTTGGGGCCTCACTAGGGTCAGATTTTTGTTGGATTTTTTCTTATGTAAACTCTGCTCAAACTTCGAGCTTATTATTTGTGACAATTACATGTAATCTTGCTATTATTTTGATAATAAATATGGAATCATTTTTGAGCTAGCATTGAGTTACCTCAGAGGGCTGAAGCTCTTGGGTTAGGGCCCAATCCAAGTAGCCAAGATCCTCTTTACTTGTATTTGAATGTTGTGTTTCAGTTTGTAGATTAGTTTACTGTTAGAAGTATTTCTTTTGTGGTTAAGAATAGGTTGCTTTTGATGATTCAGTGGTTTGCTTCCATTTGTGCTTTCTGTAGTAGGTTGAAAAGTGATCAACAAATATTCAAAAGGCTAGAAACATTGCCTTGGCCTCTCTTCCTCCCTTTGGGACCATGATTTGAGGCAAATACTCTCTTGCTGCCCCAAAAACACAGATTTTCCTCCTTCATAGGACTTCTAGTGTTTGCAGCTTTTTAGTAGGTTAATAGTCCAGCTTTGCTTTGTTTTAGATCTTCTTCATCATGCTCACTTCTTGATTTGCAATAGTCTTCTTTCATGCTTTCCCTTCCTACAAAATTTCTCAGCATTTCCTTTCATAGATCATAGTTTAGACGATTTTTATGCAAAACTTTGTTTTTCCTAAATGCATTCATTTCACATGTTGCTTGATTTCCTTGGTTGACTGTCAGTTTTTATGCAGCAAATCTCTTCTAGAAATAGGCCAGATTATCAGCAATCATACCCTCCATCTGATCCATGCCCTATAGGTCTCCCAAATCTCACCTCAATTTTGCCCTAGTTTCCTACATTTTTCCATAGAACTTCTTCCTCTCTCCTTGAGCAAACCCAATCATCTTTCTCTCTCTTGGTGATTCATGGTAGACCCTAGGCATCCTAGCACATCATTCCAACCTTCATCCACCTTTTCCACCCACTCTCGCACCCTCAAAACAATGAAAACGGTTCTCGGCCTCCTCTTGTAGGCCTCCTGTAGATTCCCTGTTTTCCTCCTGTAGATTTCTTGTGTCCTTCTGTACATTTTCCTGTAGGATTTCTTTTGAAGGCCAAGTGTGGGAAAATCCTCCAGAAGGCCACCCGAGACCTCCAAGGACCCATCCACACAATCCTAAATCCTCTCAAGTCCCAAAACTGTCCTTCAATGCCACCTATTCACTGCCAAACTCACACACAATAAATTACATCCATGTCAAATTCACATAAAAATACATAAAAATCCAAAAATATGTTTTTTTGTCTTATTTACTTCCAAAAGTAGCATAGTTAGATTTTGTTCACTTTCTTGAATAGGTAATGGCATTCCTTTCATGGTTTTCATAGTGCTTTTTGCAAAGGTAGAATTAGTTGGTTAATTAGGGTTTACTAGGTTTGCTTTCAGTATTTCTCCTTTCTACAGTTAGAATAGCATCTATCTTTCCTTCCTTTCATCACATATAGAACCTTTTCTAGAATCCATAGAAGTGGGCTTGAGCTCCTAGTGATCTTGCACCAGCTGACCAAGTGACAACCTGCAGTGAGAACTAGTACTTGTGCATATAGCACCAATGCTTCCCAGTTTCTTAGGAACTACCGGGTTGATAAAAGTAAAGTAGGCAGCCTAGGAGTTGCAACATTATTGCTGCAATATTGGCACTCACCACTTTTTGGCACCGTTGCTGAGGAAGCATCAAAGTATGCTATGATTACTGCTTTCTTCTGTTTCTTATTGCCACATTCTGCTAATAGTTTATTTCAGCAAAAGTAGACTAGTCCTTTCTTTTCTTTAAAGTTCTGCATTTCCTTGCTTTCATCTTCAATTCTGCAAATTTCATTTCAACAAGTTCATTTCAGTTAGTTGCAATTTGTTTTGTTCAATCACAATTTCTAGTTCTGCGGGTACTTTCAGTGTGGGGAAAAGAAACAAAAACCAACCAAAAAGATTTCCTTTCATGCCTCGTAGGAATAGAGATAACTTATGAAAATATTTGTCCAACACCCCCACTACTTCACAAAACCAACCTTCGCTCTTCTTCGGTGGCTGCAATCAAGAAGAACCCTTAGGTGAACAACTAGACATGCTTGAAGAACCTATAGGGGAAGAAGAAGAACTAAACATTCTTCCTGAGCCGATGGCTGAAAACGGAAATACTAGGGGAAATGGAGAGAGAATAGAGGGTACCTTTCCCATTTGGGAGACCAATGGAGACACCAAATTGAAGAATATAAGCCCTTATGCCCTACCTCATTTCCATGGTTTGACTATAGAAGATCCTGACACCTTCTTGTTCGATTTTCCAGTCATCTGTCGAACTTATGACTATGCAGAGGATGAGAAAAAGTTGAAACTGTTCCCTTCTACTCTCAAAGATGTAGCACTACACTGGTTCATGGGATTACCTGGAAATAGCATCACAACGTGGGCTCAGATGCAGCAAGCCTTTAACAACAAGTATCAAGACTATTGTAGGTCAAAAGACACTAAAGAAGAAATTTTCCGAATGACCATAGGAAGTGATGAGTCCCTGGAAGACTATGAAGATAGGTTCCAACTCAGTTACAAAAGGGTCAGGTGTACACTTGACCCTACGTCTCTAAAGCTAGTCCTACTCAGGGGAATTTGGGAAGGTCTTTTAGACACCCTCCATCTACTGGCTGGGGGAAACATCTACCAACTGTCCTATGAGGACACAAAGATTGTTTTTAGAAACCATTCTAGAGCAGCCAGAAAGAAAGGTAGGGAGATTCAACCCATAGCTAGTACCTCTTCCTCCAATTGATTTATTATAGGAGAAATTGGAAACATGCTAGAAGACCTCAAGAGTGAGATGTTGCAGACTCTTGCCATGCAAATGGATACCTTACATATCAAAAGAAAACAAGAGGAAGCAGCAACGGCGCATGAAAGAGTTATATTTGCGGACAAATCTAACCTCCCTAGGAGTCTAAGACTCTCTAGTGACAAACAAACCAAACAAGAGCTATCCTTCTCTAAACACACATTATTCTACGAGAATTCAAATGTTTTCGATCTTACCTTAGGTCCAACGCTTGTTGTAGCAGTCCAGCCTTGCTGACCCA
>APFE031551910.1:5293-57003 GCA_000404065.3 Pinus taeda | reverse complement strand
TACTTCGTTATAATTTATAATTAAAATAAATTATTATTTTGTCATGCCAATTAGGACTATATTTAGCTTCAAGGTTAGTCTCAATTGGTCAAGTCCTTGTCGCTAAAAAATACTTCGCTAATGGGAGTTTATGGGGTCAATTCTCCTTGACACCTTCAAGGTTAGGCTCTACTTATAAGCTAGGCTTTGCTAATAAGCTGGCGGGATGTGATTCTGTGATTCTTTTCAGTAGATTTGATTGGATATTTGCTTTAAAAAAAACTGAATCCACATTTTACTTAAAAATTACCACACCAAATAAGATTGGTTCTAATTGAAACCTGTGATTGGGATTGGGATTTCTCTGTCATTGACAATTTCTGAGAATTGGTTACACAAAAATTGTCAACAAAATGGCTAAAATATATTTTGGTATAACTATATTATATTATATTTGTAAATGGGTATTTTAGGTTTTTAAGAAAATGTGTTTTATGGGGGGCTTGCATACTTTTTGAATACACAAAAGTTGTCAACAAAATGGCTAAAATGTATTTTGGTACAACTATATTATATTGTATTTGTAAATGGGTATTTTAGGTTTTTAAGAAAATGTGTTTATTTTGGGGGTTGCATACTTTTTGTTAAAGACATATGATGTGGAATTATGTTGAAGATATATGATGTGGAATTGTATTTCATAATGAAAAAGTTAAATGTTTTTAGGAATATATTATTTGGAATTGTATTTAATTATGAAAAGATTTTAATTGTTTTATAATCTTGTAGAATTTAATATAGTTATGTTTTATAATTAAAAGTACAAAGATTAATGTTTAAAAAGAGTTTTTTCTAAATTGTTTTATGTTATTTATTTTATGGTTTGATTTTTCAATTTTTTTAATAAAATGTGTTTTTTTTCTAAATCTTTACTTTTGTTTCATTTTTTTTACATATGTAAAATTTATTTTCAACTATAACATGGCTTCAACTTAATATGAGGGTAATTTGTTCTTTATTCTTAGTAGAGATCTTGATCTTTAAAATGGCTTTATAAATTTTGTTATTGGTTCACCTACATACAAATAACCACTTTTAAGTGCAAACTGCTATGTAATAATATTTGGGATTAGAGTGATGGTTTGTTCTCTGATGTAATTTGCACACAATCAACCCATTGACTATGACAATAATATCTAGGACTATGCAATTACTCTATCACTAGAACTTTGTCTTCAATCTAATTGAATTATAACTATATTGATGATCAAGGCTAAGGCTTCATCATTGTTGTGTGCGTGTGTGTTCAATTTTATTTATAGTGGCTTGATTGATGATCGATTCACTAATCTCTTGCCATGAACTATGGTGGTCAAGTTTCACGCCTCCCTCTCACCAAGGCTTATATAACACTTGATTCTACAACAATATTGGTCTCAATGGTTTCTTGATTGAAACAAGTAATGGATCTCTCCTCGTGTTTAAAAGATAGCTACACTAACTAGCCATTGATAATCAAAATCCATGCAATAATTATATGTGGTGGAGCTACCTAACACTTATATATATGTGCATGTAAATGCAAGCCAACGATTATTAAATATGTATTTACTACTTCGATAATGACCAAAGAGTAAAAGCCTTAAGGGTTAGCTCAATTGGTCAAGTCCTTGTTGTTAAGGCATCTTTGCTATTGAGAGGTCCTAAGTTCAATTCTCTCAACACTCTCAGGGTCAAGCTCCGTGGTTAAGCCGATAGGAAATGATCCCTTCAAGTGGATCTTCTTGGTACAAATATTTCATGGACGTAGCAGTCACCGATCTTCAAGGTCAGTGAACCACCTAGAAAAAAAAATGAACAAAGAGTAAAACATTTTAGCATGAATGAGAACAATAATGTGTCTCATTATCCAACACTTTAATAGTAATATAATCAATTATTTCAATATTATTTTATGGATAATTTCCTTATGTGGATAGAAGTGATTTCCATAGACCTAGTGGATTGATCTAGAAACAACCAAGACAAAATTGCATTGTTTATCCTTAGAGAAGTTTGACGTATGGGAAGAATACTTACTTGGAATCCAATGCAAGTTTCCTCCTCCTCCTTGCTTGCAAGCTTTAGCTCCAACTCCAATTGCTAAAAGTGGAACCTACAAAACATCCAAAACAAGCAAGAGAATCAAAGCATACAAATAGCATATACAAACAACTCTAAACAATAAGCCAAGGATTCATTGTTCTACATATGCATAAATGAGACACTTTTGATTTAATAAAAGTAGGAGAAGATTACAACCCTTATAGACCTTGACTTTGCAGATGTCTCCCAGTTATCTTGTCCTTCCTTTGCCACAATAGCAAGCCTTTGATTACACCTCAACCATATGGATGGTTTATAGGCCTCTAGGCACAAATCAGCAACATGAGGGCATAACTAAGAGTCTCTAAAAGCCAACCCTGTCCTAATAGCAAGTAATGCATTTATAGGAGAAATGAGGAGGTTGTAGATCCACTAAACTAGCATAAGATCCACTTTAGAAGGGGATAAGCTCCATGGGATAAGTGATAAGACCTCATTTATAGGAAGTCGAGTACATACTTAACAGAGAATGGAAACTTCCATGATAGAAGTCGAGTACATGTTTAATTTTTTCCTCATTTCAAGGGTCATCGCACTTGTAGTGAAAGCAATTTGCATTGACCAAAGATTTTTCCTTTGATACAACCTACGTCATCGCACTTACTAAACTAGGAAAGTGTGCTGATCCAGAAAAATAAGGTTTTAAGCCAATGTAATCCAGGATTCTTGGAACTTCTCGAAAAGAAATGATTTTGGCTTTGTAGGGGATGATTGCAAAGTATGAAGGATGATAATTGTTGTAGGTTCAAGGCCATTTGATTAGATGTGACAAAATGACCTATGACATATTGCCCCCTAAAGTACAAAGTCAAAAGAAGTGGTTGAGGAATGAAGTACTACACCATGTGAAAAGTCTGGATCAAGAATAGACTGGTTGAGATCAACAATTGTTTGTCACAATATTATCATCATGATATTATTGTTGAGATAGGCATACTCATACTTAACATACAAGTCAGTTTACATGTTCAATGATAAAACTAATTGTCATGTCCATTGATGACAGATTGTGGACCCATTCTTGGATGACTTTTTGGAAAATCATAGCCATCATACTTTGCAGATATTATATGAATCTTGGAATCACAACCTAGATGAATAAAACTAGATCTGGGGTCTTCTACCTCATCACTCAATAGTATGAATCTAACCATGTGAATAGATATGTTGGAGTCAAACTTGGTAGATACCATCTAATTACTAGCCAATGATGAAAATCGTTAACAGATGCGGGAGGAACCACCAATAATGATAATGGCCCTAAATGTACTTTAGTGCAATCTGTGAGGTGTGAATGAATGAGTTGAAGTCGAACACCGCACAGAATCTTCCCAGCAAGGCCAATGATGAAACCTATCACCGAAAGTGAAGAAACTTTCCAATGAGGTATGCAAGCTCCGAGGCACTAAAGGGAGTTCTAAGTCAACTTCCTAGATAATGTGTTGATGTTGACAGGAACCGAATCATCACAGGAGGGCCTTAATGTATCCCCCATCAACGACATGAAACAAGAATCAAGATTTGAGACAAAATGAAAATGCAGATTTGGTTTAGGGGCGATAGACATGAAAGAAGGCTAAAGGTATTGTAGCAGATGTCAATTGAGGGTAGACTTCCCTTGAAAATATTCATGACACTTTTATGGAGTTGGAAGCATTGACTCAAAGACCCATCATGAAAGCTTTCATTAAGGTATGATCAATAGAGATGCAAGTGGATTCCCCAACCCAAAATAGTAACAGAGGTGAGAGAGTGTCATGTTCAAGAGTGACTCGCTACCATAAATACCTTTTATACCCTATTTTCTAATTTCCCAATCATTTCTAGCCAGTGCCTCTTTATTTTTTACAAGATTGAGGAGGATAACATATGCTTGGTCTATAAGTTCATCCTTTTGATGAATCCTTATGATTATATTTAACAAACCCTGAGAAGGAGTGGTTTGATATTGTCATGCTTAACGAGTCCTATGTTGTTTAAAGTTTTACAATTCCAACAAAGGTATAACTCGAATCTTTTTTCATGTTCAAGGAGTTTAAAAAAGAGGCAAAAAAGAAACTCTAAGAGGTTCCTTTTCGTGATTTTAGTCTCTTGGGCCCGAAAACGCATAAAACAATACCCAAGAGAACCTTTTAGCCATGTTTGACTAAAGTATTCATTTTTCGTAAATAGTCTATCCAGTCCAGAAAAGGGTTAAACTTATACTGGGCAGATGTCCTTTCATTTACTTTAACGAGCTCAAAAGAGACAAGTGCTCGAAAATCTTTTCATGTTTTGAGAGTTTGAAAACAGCTTAGAGGAAACTCCTCCTAGAGGAACAAGTGGTATAAAGGGTGGAAACTAACTCCGACAATGATGGAACTGCTCAAAACATACAGAGGTCAAGAGGTGAGCTAATAAGACCACTCATCACAACATTTCTTCTAGGAAAGGGTAAAACACCAAGTGAAATCGAATGATCGGCCAAGCAGATGGTGATGATGCAATGAGAAAACCAAGGCTCATCTGGCAGAAACAAGCTGATGAAAAATGGCAGCCATGAGAATAGGTTTCATTTTTATACAAGATTGAAACAAAGGAAAAATTATGCTTGAGATAAATACATTTACCCCAGCATAATGGTTGACGCATGCCCCCCCAACTTCGTTTTGTCCACTAACTAATATCATAGTCTTAGATAGAATATTGGTTACTGATATTTTCATCAAGAAGGAAGGAAGAGGATCATGTGATACGGGCGAATGAAATGAAGGTGACATAGAAAAATAACTATGTTCATAGGTTTGTTTCATTTTTACGTTAGCTTGATACATAGAAGAAACTATACTCATAGTGACTTGTTTCATTTTCTAACAAGCTTGACACATTAAAAGAACTATGCTCATGGAACCTCATTTCATTTTTTAATGAGCTCGACATAAGAAAAGGAACTCTACTCATGGAACCTTGTTTCATTTGTTATCAAGCTTGACACAAGAAAAGGAACTCTGCTCATTGGTTATTTTCCTTGATCATGGCCCCCAAGAGGCCATGGCTCCTAAGAGGTTCTCATAAAATGGGAGGACAATTCCCTGGAAGGGATATATATAAAGGGATCTAATGGAAAGATCAGGCTCCAATTCCCCCATTAAATGATTCACCATATCACCTATTGGATCTAGGTCAAAATAGGTTGAGCAAACAATGAAAGGCTTTGTTTCATCTATAGGTGCGGGCATGAGACAGGTTGTCACATAATTGACCTGTGGTGGGGGAGATACCGCATGCATATTTGGAACATTTAGGGAAGTTTGATGATTGGAAATCAAGTCAGGACCAATGAATGAAAGATGATCATGCGGGAAACACATCACTCGAAAGAGTGTGGACACGACAATGTTAATGGAATAAACATAGTCACACACAAGGAATAAATTGAAATCAAAGGGGCCTAGGACTACCATAACGTCAACATATACGATTTTTCCTTCCAAGGTAATAGGCAACTAAAGAAGGATCCCTAAAGGTTGACTGGTTCTTATGTTAAAAGCCAACATATTCTGAGTAATGAACACAAGTTGAGGGGAACCTATAGCTTTTCAAGTAGTCGAGGATAGAATGCTAACAGAAGCAGTGTGATACAGCTTCTTATTACAAGACTTCACCATGACTTGGAATGGCATCTAAGAAGGAAGAAAATGCTCTGTTAATTGACTCAAACCAAAGGAAATGACCTCATTACTTGGAGGGGGTTCTGCGAGAATGGGAGAAATGTCCCCTTGTTCGATGGGATCTAAGGAAACAAGAAGAACCTGAGCACTATGAACCTCACTCTCTACAAGAAAACTGCGATTGACTAAAGGTTGAATCGAGTCAACCACTTTCTCATCCAATGGTTGGTTGGGAATGGACTCATGGGATTCACTTTCAGAGAGAGTGGGATTAATTGAAGATGGATTGGGATCAATGACTTCATCAACCAGTGGAGGATTGGGGGAAATCTTTCGGCAACCAATTGGAAGTTGTTGTTGAGAAGTAATAAGGCTTTCCAACACTTTGGATGCTTCATCCATATCAGGGAAAAAGTGAATTTGATTATTCCCTTTACATAACCTACAAGGAAACTTAACTCTACCCTTCTTCTTGGGAACCTTATTATCACTAGTTGATGGTTTGTCATTGGCATGATCTTTAGAGACTGATGATAAGGGAAGATGCAAGCATGTAGACCACACTTCTAATACTTTGGGAGTACCATAGAAATCTCTAAGAAGGTGATCACCCTTGCAAAGCATGCAAGGGAATTTAATTTTATGGGGTTAGTTGGAAGGTTTCTTGACATTATTTTCATTCGTAGAAATGGTTGCTTGGTTTCCCCCCTCGTTTATTTTGCTTCTTCCTCTTCATCCTTTTTTCTTATTTTTAGCTTTCTATTTACTAGCATAAATATTTTCACCGGGTGAGGAAGAAGAAAGGGATGAAGAGACATTGGGTGAAGAAGGCAAAGGGCCATCTTGAAGATCAACTTGAGGTTGATATTGTTTAGGTGGAGGACTTGGTTTTGGAATGGTGTGGACAGTCAGAAACAAGGAGGTTGAGAACAACCAGACCAATAAACCTATGGTAAAATGGGAAGGGACAGCGTAGCCATATAAGGAGCGCCAATATTTCCAAAAAAAGGGAAAGGACTAGGATTCTCGTCAAAGGGGTCTCCTTGATTGGTAAACTCTGGAACTATTTCCATCATAATCAACCTAAGGTCTACTAGGGAGTAAAAATTAAATTAACTATGTGATTTTGAAAATTAAAAACATAAATAAAAATAAAGAGGGGTAACTAGGCATACAAGGATTACCAAGTCATTATGAACTGCAATATATTGTTAAGTACATGCAGGCAATCTCCCCGAATGCTATGTTTGTTGTATCACATATGACAAGACGGTCGACTTGGTTACCTATGGCAGGTTTGAAACCTGTTGGGGACTTCTGAAATATACCCAGAGGTAAGTGGAAGAATAGTCTGTAGTAGTGATTTATAATGTGTTACCATACAATGGATGCATTTTGATATACTCCCTATATGTGGAGCGCCGTCCTATATACCATAAGGTATGTGGAAGAACGTTTGGATAATATACGGTGATGTACGTAAAAAACCAAAAACCATCCCTTGAATGTAGCACTGACAAGTAATGATAGCTCCTACATTTAACAACATTGGAACACATCTTCTAACCTAGACCACTAAATGTGTCATTAATGTTCCAAATGCTCCTTTAAAGGTTAATTGATAAATTTTAATGTTGATCTTGATTAAAGTTTTAGTTTCACGACTCAAAACGAATTCACCTAAACTCCTAGAATGCAACTAGCATGACCAAATGAACTCTTTTTCATTCGATGAAGACCTATATAAAGAAGGGAAGAAGTTCCAAACAATAATGCAGCAAACAAGAACTTCCAAACAAGATCTTCAAATTTCACTATTCCAATGCAAAGATTCAAAGCCCTAATGCATGAAGAAATGGTTTTTCTTTTTCTTTTTCAATTTCCAATGCAATGAAAAATGAAATATGACTAGATTATTGAATAAAAAAACATTCAAACATATCAAAACTATAACATGGAAGTCTTTTAAGAAATCAATAACCGATCCAAATGAATAAAAACCCTAATTGTCAAGAAGAAACATAAAGAAATAAACTCTCATTAAAAGGCAATCACACTCAATTCCAAAACAGTTGTTGGCTTTACAGATACCTTGAATAGACTAGGTACTCAGGAAGACACTGCAAACAAAACAGAACTAAGAGCAAGGCAAGAAAAATGTAATTTTTTTGCACTTACAGGATCATCACAGGTGATGTATAGCAACTAGTGTGAGTGTTTGCACTTACAGGGAAGGACAGGTTCGTTGGGATGCTCTGTCTAAGAACATAAAGTGTGATGGGGCTAATTTTCCTTAAAACACATAAATCAAACCCTAACCAAGCTTGAAATTATACTTTCCTAGGTCCAATAATTGTTTGAACAAGTCGAAATGAGTCGATTTCAGGGGTCCTAAAAGGTTAGGCAACGGAAACCACTAAAGAACTTCTCATTACTCGGTGGAGTCACCAACTTGTTTTTACAGATAAATTACTTTTGTGGACAGAAGCAATTTCCCTAGACCTAGTGGCTTGATCTAGAAACAACCAAGACAAAATTGCTTTGTTTATCCTTGGAAAAGTTTGAAATATGGGAAGAATACCTACTTGGAATCTAATGCAAGTTTCCTCCTTCCCCTTGCTTGCAAACCTCAATTCCAACTCCAATTGCTAAAAGTGGAACCTGCAAAACATCCAAAATAAGCAAGAGAAGAAAAATATACAAATAGCATATACAAACAACTCTAAACAAGAAACCAAGGATTCATTGTTCTACATATGCAAAAATGAGACATAATATATGGGAAAACAAGGCAATTCTGTATTAATAAAAGTAGGAGAAGATTACAACCCTTGTAGGCCTTGACCTTGTAGATCTCTCCCAGCTATCTTGTCCTTCCTTTGCCACAATTACAAGCCTTCAACTACACCTCAAGTACATGGATGGATCATGGACCTCTAAGCACAAATGAGCAGCATGAGGGCATAACTAATAGTATCCAAAATCCAACCTAGTCCTAATGGCAGATAATGCATTTATAGGAGGAATGAGGAGGTTGTAGATCCACTAAACTAGGGTAAGATCCACTTTAGAAGGGGATAAGCTCCATGGGATAAGTGATAGGACCTCATTTATAGGAATTTGAGGATATATTTAACAGAGAATGGAAACTTCCAGGATAGAAGCCTCTAGAAGCAGAAGCTTTGAAATTATATTTAATGTTTTCCTCATTTCAATGGTCATCACACTTGTAGTGAAAGAAATTTGCGCTAACCAATGAATTTTCTTTTGATGTAACCTACATCATCACACTTATTGAACTAGGAAAATATATTGATCCAGAAAAAGAGGGTTTTAAGCCAATCTCATCTAGGATTCTGTTGTAGCGGCTACAACCACCCTCCCAAATTTTTCCTTAGCTTAGTTTTGGAGCCTCCCTACCAACCATCCTCAACAGCATGTCTTGCATCGTCAATCATATAGGCTTCAATTGTTTCCCAGTGCCTTGTCAGCCTGTGCATGTCAGTTTGCTTCACTCCCCTCACAAGTTGTCTTTTCGAACTTAGACCATGTTTTGGCCAAGCAGCTCCCCTAGAAAATTACGCAGTTTTGGAGGGGAATCAGCCTTCCCTCCAGAAATTGTGGAAATCAGTTGGCCAACCTGCTAAGCTCATGAATTGTGCAAATCAATCTGTTAGGCTTCCCTCAGAAAATGACGCAATTCTGGAGGGGAACCAGCCTTCCCTCCAGAAATTGTGCAGAGCAGTCAGGTTGTCTTCCTCCAGAAAACTGTGCAATCTGACCTAGCATGGCTACTCAACCCAGAAATTGTGAAATTTTGGGAGGAAGTCACCTGTTGACCTCAGAAATTGTGCAATCCCTCTGGACAACTAGCCTAACTCAGCCTAGGAACTGCATAAACTTTCATCCCAGGCTCGCAGACCAATGCATGTGCCTTCAAGTTGACCAGTTCCCTCTGGGACCGAGCAAAACTGATTTGCATGCATGGACTGCTTTTTCAAAGGCAGTATGCAAAGGCATCTTTTGATTTAGGGATCTATGTTTAGCAACGGGAGGTTACATGCAATGCTCATTTTAGAAACCTCCCGCTAAGTGACGATTTTCCTAGATTTTTGGCATGCATGTCATAACCTCGATTTTAGCAAAACTCATGAACTGAACACAAAGCTCATCCCTCACATCGATCTTGCAACTTTGACATCCCACATCGCATCTAAGAGTCGTCAACATTCAACTCAGTTGTTTTGGGGTAAGCCTACTTTACATATCTTGCGATGTGTTTTTGTCGCTTTTTGTGTTTCAGCTTGTGTGAGAGTTGTCTACTTGATTTTAGTGAGTGCTTGCTATTGTTTTGTTGTATGTTAGCTTGTAGAGGCATCGTTTCAGTTTTTGCTCACATCTCATGCCATTGCGGCAACTCGCTTCACACGCATGCATGTTTTTCCATTTTCTGAATCCTGCACTTGTTGTTTGCATGCATGATTGTTCACTCTTATTTACACTCAGTATGATCACCATGCATTTAGACTTCTCATGTTTTCAGTCACTCAACGGCGGGTCTGGGCTGCCTTAGCCTGGATCTTGCCTTGCCCGGCTAGCATTGCACATTCCTAGAAGTAAGGCTTTTCCTTCCCTCCAAAAATTGCACAAATTTGGCCCAACACTAATCTATGGGCTTGTATTGCGCAATTCTGGGAAGCAGTGCCTTGTTGGTCCTAGAAACTACGCAATGTAGTTTGTTGGTTTGCATGTCATTGCTGACTGTAATTATGCATTGCGTAGTTTCAGTCCTCAGCAGGCCAGGCTGGACTATGAATTGCACAGTTCCAATAGTTAGTCAGCCTCTTGACAGCCTGAACTGTGCCTTGCGCAGTTTTGGCAGTGAGTCTCCCAGCCTCTCGGTGAAAATTGTGCAGTCTTCGCAGACAGTCACACAAGTATGTTGCATGTCAATCCTCCAGTTTGTTTTGGTTTTCGACTGCCAGATTGCTTATCATGAGTTCTTCCATGTCTCCAGATATCACAGGTGTTCATCTGCCTCTCAGCAGCACAAGTACAATGGCTTCCAGGAGAGCAGAGTCAATGACACCGTTCAGAGCACAACTAGGGATGCAGTCGATCAAGTGTCTATGAACTTGCCTATCTATGAAGACATCAAGTTGTTCATGGACAAGGATATCAATTTGAAATGATAGCGGCATCATAGCGAGCACCACCATTAGTAGCAGCAGAAGTTATCACACCTGCATACGACACATGCAAGAGGAAGGTTGTTGATAGCGTAGAGGTGGAGTAAAGTTGCAAGTTCAAGCAGACCCACTTATGATGAAAGCAGATTTGGAGACTGAAGCTATGAGACAATGACATGGAAAGAGGATTGCGCGAAGGAAGAATAGGAGTTGCATTGCAATAGGAACAGGTTCAACAGGAGGCACAATATGAACAAACTGATGAAACTGTGCCCGTACAACTTATAGATCCATTTAGCAACCGGCATGGAGTAGACAAGATGAGAAGTGTTTCGATCACATGCAAGGGTATTCAAGAGAATGGATGTCATTGTGCATATGCATGTGATCCCACCGATTTGGCACACTCACCGAGGAAAAGACAAGAAGCGAGTTTGATTGGAGCTGAACATGTATTTTGACAAGTTGATGTGCATGGTCACCAGGACACACTTGGAGATCATCACAAACATTATGCATCAGTGTGTTTCTAGTCTAGCTGCACTAATCCAAAATCTTTTGCTTATAGATGTGTTAAAGAATTACATGCATAAATTTTAGCTTAACATAGAAAACTTAATGTGCACATAAGAGAAGAGGAGAAACACATAAAGCATGAAAGAATACAACAAGACTTGATAACGAGTTCGTCTGACTTGGACTATGTCTCCGGACCCTACTTGATCAATGGGGAGGCCTTCATTCATTAAGTGGCATGAGAAAGAAGAGTACAAGCATCAGTTACAAAAAAAAGGATTTTTATACCTCCATACTGAAAAATGGACGAAAAATGCAGAACTATGATGGAGAAATGGATAGCGCCATTGTGTTCGTGGCATCGAGAAGTGTTGAAACCATATAAAATTTGTCAAAATCTGACAAAGTGAAATTTCGCCCCTCCTGCAAAAGTCTGCCTTGAACTGCATGCACTGCCTCCTCTACCTGGCTGCACTGATAAATTGTGTTTAAATAAAAATTCACCGGTGGATTTTCCCAAGTTGACAGTTTGCTGAATTGGTTAAGGCTCCGATTAGTATGGAGGAGGTCGAGTGGTCAAACCCTGCCTCCTCCTTTTTTATACATTGCAAACAATTTTTTTTTAAATTAAAATTTTGGTTGGGTCGGGCCTGCCTTGGGCAGCCCACCCACCGTACCCACCTCCGGCTGGTTCCGTGCATTAAGGCTAGTGGTTGAGGCTGGGTCCGCGCCCCAAGGGCCGGCCCACCCAACTCCGCTCCATTGATGGTTTCAACAGTTTGTGGGAGTTCTGTGATGTGGGGGCGAGTCCAGGGGTCATGGTCGACCCGTCCACAATTACATAAGGTTTGGGTTGAGTGGTTGGGGTGGCGGGGTTGGTGGCTCGCCACCCTCTTTTTATATATATATATATATATAAGCGAGTCTGATTGGAGCTGAACATGTATTTTGACAAGTTGATGTGCATGGTCACCAGGACACACTTGGAGATCATCACAAACATTATGCATCAGTGTGTTTCTAGTCTAGCTGCACTAATCCAAAATCTTTTGCTTATAGATGTGTTAAAGAATTACATGCATAAATTTTAGCTTAACATAGAAAACTTGATGTGCACATAAGAGAAGAGGAGAAACACATAAAGCATGAAAGAATACAACAAGACTTGATAACAAGTTCGTCCGACTTGGACTATGTCTCCGGACCCTACTTGATCAATGGGGAGGCCTTCATTCATTAAGTGGCATGAGAAAGAAGAGTACAAGCATCAGTTACAAAAAAAAGGAGTTTTATACCTCCATACTGAAAAATGGACGAAAAATGCAGAACTATGATGGAGAAATGGATAGCGCCATTGTGTTCGTGGCATCGAGAAGTGTTGAAACCATATAAAATTTGTCAAAATCTGACAAAGTGAAATTTTGCCCCTCCTGCAAAAGTCTGCCTTGAACTGCATGCACTGCCTCCTCTGCCTGGCTGCACTGATAAATTGTGTTTAAATAAAAATTCACCGGTGGATTTTCCCAAGTTGACAGTTTGCTGAATTGGTTAAGGCTCCGATTAGTATGGAGGAGGTCGAGCGGTCAAACCCCGCCTCCTCCTTTTTTATACATTGCAAACAATTTTTTTTTTAAATTAAAATTTTGGTTGGGTCGGGCCTGCCTTGGGCAGCCCACCCACCGTACCCACCTCCGGCTGGTTCCGTGCATTAAGGCTAGTGGTTGAGGCTGGGTCCGCGGCCCAAGGGCCGGCCCACCCAACTCCGCTCCATTGATGGTTTCAACAGTTTGTGGGAGTTCTGTGATGTGGGGGCGGGTCCAGGGGTCATGGTCGACCCGTCCACAATTACATAAGGTTTGGGTTGAGTGGTTGGGGTGGCGGGGTTGGTGGCTCGCCACCCTCTTTATATATAATATATTATATATATATATACTTATATATATTATATATATATATATATATATATATATATACTATATATATATATATATTATATATATTGTTAAAATAAAACAAAGTGTGCATTTTTGGAAATTTGGTTTTGACTGAAGAAGTCTTATTAACCAGGCGAAAATTTTGCGCGCAATCTGGCCAGAGTTTACTGGATTCCATCCACTGGAAAAATTCTAAATTGTGTCCTTGTTAATCCTGCCCAGTCATCAAAAAGCCAACCCAACTTTGACTGCCTCTATCTCCTTCATATGGACTCAGATTGGAGTGTCATTCACACCATTGGAATTAGGGCGACAAGCACCTCGATCTGATGACAAGTTCATCATCTTTCCACCACTCTGAATTTTGAGCCTTTTCCATGCCACTAGTGTCTAGAGATCCACTTGGATCATGCACTCAAGATTATGATGGGCATGTTATCAGACGAGTTGGATAGAGGATCCACATCAGTGTACCCAGATGCAATGGAGCTAGGAGTTTATTTTCAGCAGGATGTCACCATTAAGCACACAGACACCACCACAGACAACCAAGATTGGCATCAGTTCGCCACCATTGATCATCGCAAGGATGTCAAAGAGTTGGTATTACCACAACTGTCTGAGTGTTAATGATGTCTTGCATGACTTTCTCAAGCCTATTTTGTCTCACAGGGGTACATGTGTAGATTGTATGTAACATCTTGTCAAGTGGAAGTTCAAGTGTCGTTAGTTGAATGTAACAGTCATAGAGTAGTTGAAGAGTCGTGAGGGTATGCGAATAGTCAGAAAGGGGAATGTCAGGGGTCACCCACCATTTTCTATATATAGTACCTCATAACTCATTATAGGGGCTTTTGGTCAGCCAAGCTTCCGATAGGAGTATCTTAGAGAAAGCTTGGATAGTATTATAACAAGCCTTGGCTTCTCCATAGTGCAGAGCTAGTACATCTCTTTGGAGGAGCAGGTGGCAGTGACTGTAATGTCCCGCTATCGGGACTAGTGGTTGGTCATGGTTGTACTGTATGATTGGAACTTTCACTTCTTAATATAATAGAGCTAGCACGTTTCATGCATATGTTGTTATTGTATTTCAGCTATCTTGTTTACTCTCATGATCTATGTATCTCTTTGCTTACTCATGCATGTATGGGCTCTTTCTGTATAAGTATGTATGACTCTTATTGGGATGTGTTGTTGGTTTAACCATCACTTTAGATTGTTAGCTTACTTTCCTTCTAGTTTGTGATGCATCTTTGCTCATGCATTCGCTTCTTAGCTGTGTGCTTTCACAGGTTTCCAAGGGGCACACTCACCTCACTTTCCATGTGTTATAACCGTTCATACACCTTCCTTGGCTTACTGTGCATGTCACACCCTTGCTACCAATAGGGACATATTACTTGCCTTTGCGCGCAACCACGATCAAGGCGATACCTTGCAACCCATTGCTGGGACCACCAAATGGTCTGAGGTCTGGTTGGGACTTCTTACCGGGGAGATCCCTTGATATGTTGGCAGGTCCAACACTGTTAACAGATTCTTAGAACTTCTAGAAAATATATGTTTTTGGCTTTGTAGGGGATGATTGCAAAGTGTGAATGGATGATGATTTATATGGGTTCAAGGCCATTTGATTTGATGTGACAAAATGACCTATAACAAATATTAAGGCCAAACTAACAACAAGTACAATTCATTGCTTTGATAATAAGAAAAAACATGTTTCACCTTAGATCTTTAACACAATACAAAGTGCTCCCTCGCTCTTCTCTCTCACACACACACAAATAATTGCAATGTCATAACAATACTTTCTTATACAATGCGTTCATAAGGATTCATAACTAAGAGTACGAATGAGACAATTATAAAATAATAGAATCCCAAAAGGTATGACGAATGCATGCTGTTAGGGCCTAAATCTACCTCAGGCTAAGAAGGGCAGGTATAGGGTAACATCAAACCACACTTAACCTGGTAACTAGCCCTACCAGGTCGAGAGAGGGCCCTCTCCTTGTCAATCTCAGGAAAATATAGCAAATGAGGCTTGAGATGACTGATATAAAGACTAATTTTAGGCTAGGTATATTCCCAGAGGAGTTTGATTGAATTTTATGTTAGTTTGTTGGATCAAATGTGAAAGACAGTTTTGGGTCAGGGGAATGAACTCAGTCTTGCAGAGGTTTCTTTGGGGAAAGGTAGGCAAGTGCTTTAGTACTTCAGATTAGGTGTAATGGTGAGTCTTGAGACTGGTGAGGAGTTGGATAGGGCATGAATTTGTCTTGAGTCCTCTTCAAATAGTAGAAAACATGTAAAACTAGTGAAACCCTAAGAGAGAGCACTGCAACATCAATGATTTCCACCTTTATACTTGATTCCTTTAGTTAAGCAGAAAAGAGAGAGATAATGGCACACATAAACATATGATAACTTGAATCACAGAAGGAAAAACAATACTAAGTCACCTTGCCACAAGAATCCCACAAAATGCTGCAAACCCTAGTGTATTTCCTTGCCAAACTGCAGAGATGATGTACAATAGTGCTCAAAGCATTCACAAGAGTCCAACCTTTACAAATGACTGAAAAAACACATGATATAGACCTCCAAACCACCTGTGCTATCCATTAGGGGTCGAATCCATTAGAATAGGAGTGGTTTCAACCATATCTAAACTAGGAACACAAAAATAGGCAATAGAACAGCTTGCCTCTAAAACTTAGGAAACTGATTCATTCAACTCTAAACCACCTACAACTGATGTATCTACCTTATCAAGTCATTTTTTATCATTTTTACATCAATTTACATCATATAACATCATGAATTTGACCATAAGAGATAAAAAAATCAAACTAGAAGAAAACTAGGCGAAAAATAGAGTTTTTGAGCAAAATTGGCATTTTTTCATCCTATGCGTAGCGCCTTTTCCATGCTAGTTTTGAAGGCTTTCCCCTTCACCAAATTTAATCCAAGATGGATTTTTGGAAAGGTATATCTATCTATTTTCTATCAAGTGGAATTTTTGAATTTGGTGTCCATTTGCCCCTCCAAAATTGCACTCTCCCAAGATTGTTTCCTGTGTGGCCAAAAAGTGGCAGAGAGGGCATTTTTTAGTTGTTTTTGGCCCTTTTGGAGGTCCAAAACTTGTCAAAACTTCCTAGTAATTTCTAAGCATGCATAAATTTTCATAAGAAATCCAAAAATTCCAATTTTTCGTCAAATGGAGGTCCCTATCAAAAGCGAGCACCGGTGGCGCTATCCACCTGTTGGAATAGCATGTGTGTAGCGCCACTGATTCTGTGCGTAGCGCCGTTTTCAGATCAAGTTTTGGAGGCCTTCCCGGTGTCCGAATTGGGTTCAATATAGCTCATTGGAAATATTATTGAGTCTACTTTCCAAAAAATCTTGAACTTTTCAATTTGGAGTTAATTTTCCCTGTCAGAAGTCAAATCTCCCAAGACTAGTCAAAATGTGCAAAATGAGGTTGTCTAAAGGCAGAGTGTTGCAGTCAACTTTTGAAGGTCTTCCTCAACTCCAAATTGAGATCATGATAGCTCATTGGAAATCTACTTGTGTCTAGTTATCATTTCACTCATCAAGCAAGTCATTTGGCCAACCAAGCTAGGAGAGGTGCATCAATTCTCCTGAGGCAACTGCATTTTTTACATTTCTCTTAAACCATGACACCTGTGTAAAAATTGAAGGAGGTTTTTCTTCCTTGGCCTATTTGGGACAAACACCTTTTTCATTTTCTCCAAATTCATCTTCTATTTCTCATAAACATCATTTGAGTAAAACCTACCTCGATGTGTGGAACAGAGGATTTGTCGAAATGAAGGGGAATGAAGGGGATAAGGGGCTTCTAAATTCTTGAGGAAATTTTTGGAAGTATAAAGCGATGTTAAGAAATAGGGGAAAGTTTAATTTCAAAGATTAAGTGAGGGGAAAGGGTCCAAAAGGGCTAAACACGTGCCAAGCCTAGAAAATTGTCAAATTGTAGCGAGAAACTAGGGTTTGTGGGAAAATGAGGAATTTGAGGGATATCAATGATGGTAAGTGTTTAATAAGATACGTTAAGGATAGGGGAAGGTGTATGAGCATCAGGATGCAAGCTTTGTTGATGATTTGACCATCCAAGAGAAATTACCTTCAAAACCCTAGGAGAGGGAAATGAGCCTTACCCAAGTACAACTGAAGCATGAACAAGGTGTAAAATGACCCATTGGAAATTGAAATGATGATGACAACCCTTTGAATGATGGTACACTCAGATAAATGGTGGCATGCACTGACCTTTGGACAATTTTGAAAGGAGTGCAAACAAACCCTAGACCTAATACCTAGTGACCAAATTTTACTTGAAAACTCACTGAAATGACAAAATTTGACTTTGACACTCTGAGAACACTTTGTAAGAGAATATTTGATCACTGGAGGAAGGTTGCAAAGACTGACACTAACATTGGCTCCAATGGGGATGGTAGCTCCTTATAGGTGCCAAGAACTGCAGATCTTTGGGAGAGCAGACCAGTGCCTTATCCATTGGGCAATATGGAGTCAATAACTTCAAAACACCCAAAAACCAATTACTATGAAACTTTGACTCAAGACTCATAGTTGAAATGAGTAAGACTAACTCAAAACTGAAACTAGACATTCAGTAGCTGAAACTAAACACTCAAAACTAACGAAAACAAAAATGACTCAAGACTAAAACACAACTGATAAACTAGAAAATATGCTCAAAATGGAGCTTATTCAATAAAACCTAATCTAAATGTTCCTTTCATCACCTGATCAAGTGAAATGAAACAACCAATGCAACCAAGTAAGCATTCTGGCTTCTGTTTGCAATCTCCACAAGTGCTTGCTTATGAACAACAAGAAAGAACTATTGAAAGGCAACTCCCATGAAAACTTGTAAACAGATCCGTTGAATGATATGGATTCTCTATCTGACTCCAAAAACACTGCATAAGGATCTTGAAATTCATGCACACTGAGACTTAGCTCATCCAATGGATTATTTTTCTTCTCCTCGTACCATGAATGCAAACTTTCATTTGAGCTTTCTGACGAGACTCCTACTGAAAATGACAAAGAAACTGGCTCCTGGATCAAGTTTGTATCAATACATGTTTCAAGCTCACAGGTAGCTAATGCAAAATGACTTTGACTGTAGACATCATCTTACACATTAGCTACTGGATCGTGAAAAACTTGAAAAGACTGCTGCAACCCATTTTCTACTGGCTCTCATGAGATTACATGATTTCCTACAGGCTGCTTATTTGAAGATATACTATGCATTTTTCCCTTCAAAAACTGAAATGATTCAAAACAAAATGGTACGGAATCATCTTGCATCATTTGATCATATGGTCCAGCTTCCAAGTCTTCATTTGCAACTTGACAATCAATGGCATTCGGAGGCTGCAACTCTGGATATAAAAAGTCTTGAACAAGGTTTTCATTGCCCTCAAGATGGTCCAGATTGAAACTTATCGATGGTTGATTTCTGATTGCATGAAAATTGTCTCTGAGAAACTAAAATGAAGCAAAAAAAAAAGGCAAAGATCCTTCACTTACTTCAAAATTTGTTGCACTTTCCTCCTCACTTCCATAGTTGATATGCATCGGTTGATCACTATATTCGAGCTGCTAAAAATGAACTTCCTCCTTCCACAAACCAGCTGTTAATTTGTATGCAAGATTAGCTTATGTTTGGAGAACATAATCATCATCATCATACTGATCAAACTTAGGCAAATCATCAGTATAAAAGACATTGTCAAGCATGCATGTTATATCAACAGATCTCTCTTCTCCAAGGTTATCTATAAAACAATCATTATCATATCTATGACAACTGGGATAAGAAACAAAATGTCTTGGATCAGCAACTTGTTCTTCTTCAATCAACAAGCCATGGGCTTGAACATCATAATAATTCCTTGTAGTGATCTTTTGCATCATCTCTTCCACTACATTTACCAAAATGTCGAGTTTTACCTCTAAAGATGTCAATTCCTCTAGATCTATGTTCTTCATCTCTTCTTCCTTCAGCTTTGCCCTTCTAATCAACAAATTAGCCTCTACATCTACTGCACTAGTTTGCATCTCTTCAAGTGTTGCAAGGTTCCTTTCTCTCAAGTGAAACTCCATTTCTGGATCAAAAGCATCTGAATAGTGCAAGAGAGAGGATCCAGGAGGAGGTCTTATATTAACAGGCATCGAATAATAAACTTGGTTAAATCTGGCAGAAAATTGTTGTATTGTCTCCCATGGTAGTCTTTTCAGCTGGTTATACTCTTCTATAATCAAGAAAGGGTTTTTTCTGACTGCCCACCTGTCAATGAAAACTTTGATGAACTTCTGGTAATCTGAGATGCTCGCAACATGCAGGGTTTTGAACCATCTCTTGACTTTGCCTTGCAAAGAAAGAGCAAAAAGCCTAATACTAACATCTTCTTCATCAACTTCAAAAAGGTCGATAAAAGACTAGCCCTACCAGGTCGGCATTTTTTGGGTGTTTTTGGCCCTTTTGGAGGTCCAAAACTGGTCAAAATTTCCTAGTAATTTTTTAGCAGCATAAATTTTCATAAGGAATCCAAAAATTCCAAGTTTTCTTCAAATGGAGTTCTCTATCAAAAGCGAGCGCAAGTGGCGCTACGCACCTGTTGGAAAAGCCTGTGCATAGTGCCACTGATTCTGTGCATAGCACCATTTTCAGATCAAGTTTTAGAGGCCTTCCCAATGTCCAAATTGGGTGCACAATATATCATTAGAAATTTTATTGAGTCTACTTTCCAACAAATCTTGAATTTTTCAGTTTGGAGTTCATTTGCCCTGTCAAAAGTCAAATCTCTCAAGAGTGGTCAAAATGTGGAAAATGAGGTTGTCTAAAGGCAGAGTGTTGTTGCAGTCAACTTTTGAAGGTCTTACGCAACTCCAAATTCAGCTCATGATAGCTCATTGGAAATCTCTTTGTGTCTAATTATCATTTCACTCATCAAGAAAGTCATTTGGCCAACCAAGCTAGGAGAAATATTTATTTTCCAAACGTCACTTCTGAGGTGTATCAATTCTTCTAAGGCAACTGTATTTTTGACATTTCTCTAAAACCATGACACCTGTGAAAAAAGTGAAGGACGTGTTTCTTCCTTGGCCTATTTTGGACAAAAACCTCTCTCACTTTCTCCAAATTCATCTTCTATTTCTCAAAAACATCATTTGAGTAAAACCTACCCCGATGTGTGGAACAGGGGATTTGTCAAAATGAAGGGAAATGAAGGGGATAAGGAGCTTCTAAATTCTTGAGGATTTTTGGAAGTAGGGAGGGATGTTAGGAAATAGGGGAAAGTGTAATTTTAAATATTAAGTAAGGAGAAGGGGTCCAAAAGGGCTAAACACAGGCCAAACCTAGAAAATTGTCAAATTGTAGCAAGAAACTAGGGTTTGTGGGAAAATGAGAAATTTGAGGGATAGCAGTGATGGGAAGTGTTTAATAAGGTACATTACAGATAGGGGAAGGTTTATGAGCATGAGGATGCAAGCTTTGTTGATGATTTGACCATCTAAGAGAAATTACCTTCAAAACCCTAGGAGAGGGAAATGAGCCTTACCCAAGTACAACTGAAGCATGAACAAGGTGTAAAATGACCCATTGGAACCTGAAATGATGATGACAACCCTTTGAATGATGGTACACTCAGTTGAATGGTGACATGCACTGACCTTTGGACAATTTTGAAAGGAGTGCAAACAAACCCTGGACCTAATACCTAGTGACCAAATTTTACTTGAAAACTCACTGAAATGACAAAATTTGACTTTGACACTCTGAGACCACTTTGTAAGAGCATATTTGATCACTGGAGGAATGCTGCAAAGATTGACACTAACACATGCTTTAACAAATTGAGACACAACATGCCAAAGTAGAATGTAAGAGTAATAAAATAGCTTTATATTTCCATTAACCATTTGATAGATCAACATATAGTCCAAATAACTGATCCAATTTCCAAACATACACGTCCAACCTTAAGGAGATGAGAGAGGTGACCTGCCTAGAATTGTACCACCTATACAACTTGCATACACTCTAGATAGCCCCACTGCCTCTAATTGAATTTTTGACAGTATAATGTAGTTGATAAAGGTGAGCACAACCTCGAGCTCAGGGGAGATCATTATGTGTGGTCGTTCAAGCATTGACATTCCTAATCAATTTACTTTTTTTTGGCTCGTTGTAATCAAATTTAGAAACTTACAAATTTTCAACAAATATCTCATGACACCTTTTGATCCCAAATACATGAGTAAGATTCATAATGGATGGTACAATAGAGTTTTTGGCATTCACTAAGTTCCAACATAGGTTGAAATCCTGAGTGAAATAATAGAACTACAATTGGGAATTCTTCCTTACGATGATTAACACAATCAACACAACACATTATAAATAAATAAAAGAAACATATTACACGTATAGAAAATTTACACAACAATGTAATCAAACACACCATAAACATAGGGATTTTACCTTAGAAGCCCAATTGAGAAAAGCAACATTAAATGGTTGATAAATTCTCCTTTCAACAATCTAAAGTTACAATGTAGTTCATGGCTTTATGGCATCCTCCCTCCTAGCCAACAAAAATACTTTGTGTGTTGGAATTCACAATTATACTTTGAGGGGGGGGGCGGAATTTGCATAATGACAATTTTTACTTATTTAAAGTTGGTCAAACATAATAAAAAATAATTCTCATAAACTAAACAACTAGAACAAAATAAACATGGAAACCATTATGGGAAAAAACCACAAAACTTCTTTATATGGAAAATCTTGTAGGAACCAACCTACTATTACATCAATTTGATGGCACCAACCTACAAGAGACATAAATTGTCTATGTTGCTTTGTAGGTACCAACCTACAAGATACACCAACCCCCTATGTTTCTTTGTAGGCACCAACCTACATGAGAAATCAATCCCCTATGTTGTTTTGTGGGCACCAATCCCCTCTGTTGTTTTGTAGGAATTAATCTACATGAGACACCAATCCCTTCTATTGCAAATATTCATGGGCACCAACCTACTTCACTAAGTATGTTTTCTTATTCACAATGTTTGTTCATTGCTTCTTCTTTGACCAAGTCTATTTCCTACTTTTTCCTTCACCAGGTATGTTAGTTACTTCAGCCTTCACCAGGTCTGCATGTTTCTTCTGCCTTCACCAAGTTTACTTCTCCCAAAACTTGTTGATTTAGGATTCTTCCCAAGAAAAAAATTCACAACATGACACGTATTCAATTTTGCAAGTATGGTTATGAAATTTCTAGCACATGTACTTAGAGATATTTTCTCTATCTCATCCAAATTTCATAATATGAAACATCTCAGAAAGAAAGTTATAGAAAAAATGACAAGCTAACTTGTTTGAAGCATGTTTCATAAGCATTCAAGAACGCTAACATCCTCAAATCATATCTCAAAAAATGTAGTGAAACAAGGTCAAAAGTTTATACCATAGGTAATGTTTTTACTTATTGCAAAATGTGTTTTCAATTGTCCAAAGAGTAAATGAGAAAATACTTTTTGCAATCATTTTCCAACCACTAGAAGGACTCAAAGCCTACATCAAACCCTCTCCATTGGAAAGTACTAGGAACAAGCTTTCCAACGATATGTGGAAGTCAAAAAATGGACTCTTGGATCAAAATATATGGACTTCTGAAGTTTCAAGGATTGAAGCCTTGGGAAGGCATACCAGAATATTGGAGGTCCAGAGATATCGGAGATTGCATATCGGAGGTCAGGAATATTGGCAGTCGCATTATTGGCACATCCCAATATCAGAGGTTAGGATGTCAGAAGATCGCATTATCAACACATCACATTATCGGCAGTTGCAATGTGGGAGGTCCAATACATCAGAGAAAGCAGTGCCAGAGCTCAGAGGAGATCGGAACATTGGCAATCGAAGGATCAGAACTTCTGAAAGTGCAAACCTTTAAAAATTGTGATATTGTTAAAAGTTTCGATAGCATTAAAAAACGTCGGGGAGTGCCAATAAGGATTAACAAATGATTTCATCCTAAAACCAAAGGTGGATGGGACCATTTCTCTCTCCTCTAGCAGGACACATGGTAGCATATTATTGGTTCTGATAAGCTACACGTGGAAGCATATGATTGGCTTTGATAAAGACATGTGGCAACATATGATTAGTTTCGATAAAGCTATAGTGGCATTTGATGTTAGCATGACATGGGGGTAAGAAGGACATGTGGCAGGTAGTTTTGGCATTTTGAGTGGACTTAAGGGGGGAAATATGGGTGGTGTCTCACCACTAATGAGGTGCCATGTGGAAGTGATGACATCATATCATAGATTGCATATCGGAGGTTGATGATGTCGGCACTTTATAATAGTTGGCACTTGAAAAAGTTTTGATAAGGAGGCTCTGATATTGGTGTTGGAAGATGGTCATAATAGCTCAATGAATCAAAGGCGCAGAGCATTTAACAAAGGGAGAAGGGCCTCTGGCAGGAGTCTGAGGGCTAACACCTTAAGGCTAACCGGCAGGTCATAACCATGGGTCTTATGGGATACACTTTTCAAGGAGCAATGGAAAAGGGCCAAGGGCATCAGAATTCATTGTTTTCATAATGTCTTTTAAGAATAAAGTTTCGATAAAGCAAAGCTCTGATATAGCATTATGGTAATATTACAAGACATATGGACTCCGATAGTGTGACACAGGGAGTTAAGAGATGGATGAGTCAACAACTATGATTCATGAACACCACCAAGGCCACCACAGTTGATCGCTTCGAGCTCTAGAAAGAGGGAAGCTCAAGAATTAATAGGAAAGCGAGAGGTGAATCAGCCGAGCATCTAAAGAAGAGAATCTTGGCAAAAATGTGGCCTGATCGGAGGCAAGCATACGCATGGCGTGGAAATATTCCCTCAGCCATCATTAATTTTTCCCATGTTTTGATATTTTGTAATTTGTTGCATTTTAAACATGGAAGCAAATCTGATTATAATCATTTTGGGCAGGAGAACGATCGCATGTTGAGACATCTAGTTGATCAGATAGCTGGAGCTCAGTTGAGATTTTTGTAACTGATTTCAAAGCTCCCCTCTCCTTATAAAAAGAGGGAAGAAACACATAACAAAGGTTCCGGAATTATGCACCCAATAGGCCCGAATTTTGTGGTTCCACTTTGGTTCAATTTGCTTGTTCATGAGGTCCTTGGGCTCATACAATTGCTAAATGTAATGGACTCGTGATTTGGACTCCGTCTTCAAGGATTAATGACTTTGTTTTGTTGATTTCAACCAGAGCAATGTGCAATATCTTCCCCCTTTGTTTATCACTTCATGTGTGTCATTCCTCCTCTAAAATAGTGTAATGAAGTTGTTGGTATCACTCTCCTTATGGTTGTATGTTTGTTGTTAAGTAGTAAAAAGTACCTGTGTTAACTACATATTTACTTGTGTTACTTAATAGCCTACAATACATGTATGTGCACATATTTACTTATTGTTGTTTGTTGACAAATGTATTCATGAGGCATAGAGTTTGAGACCTTAATTCGCACTCCACTCTTTTTGCATTTTGATCTCCTCACTCTTCCATATTTCCGTTGGATATTGTTGCTTATGATTTTGTGTTCTGTCCAACCCTCTTCATCAATTCCCCTCCTTTCCTTCCCCTTGTTCATATATACTACAACAACAATGTTAAGTTGCATATTGTTGTGTGTCAGCCATGAGAACCAGGACATGTATTTTTGAAATTAACCATATTTACCCCCTAAATATTTAGATCTATGTGTTTGCTTGAGTTTACCCTGATGAAGGACTATTGAACCAAGCCCCTGAATTATCTCTTTTCAAACTACGTGACATATGGAGTGCAGCAGAAATCCCTATAGATAATCTTCAAAGCCACTCCTCTTGGATGCCCTAGGCTTTTACCCCTTTCCCTCAACCCGGGGATTGTCTCTAGGAGGCTTCTATATCTTCTGAAGCAATTGTGTGATAGGAGATAGAAAAAGCTACAACCTCTTTCTAGTGTTGTTGCTGAGGAACAAATCAGAATATTTTTCCTTGGGTACGACATTTTTTACACTCCCTCTGTCAAGTGAGCAAGGGAAGTGTGGGTTAAAGGTCTCTCATCTTGGCGACTCCATATTAGAATCTTATTGTAAACATATTGGCAACTCCATTGTTTGAACCTTATTGTAAACACCCTAACGACTCCATTTTTTATATCCTTATTTGGTCATGTTGGCTTTCAAGAGGCATCATACTCGTTCAGATGTTAAACAGTAGAAAAATCCACCTACATTTGAACTTGAGATCACTCAGCTAAAGGGGTTTTCAAAATGGTCATTCTTGCATTCTTGGCTGATATGAATGTGTAAACTTGAAGAATTTTTAAACAATTTGCAAGTTAAATTTATATGTGTTTTGGGTGGAGGATCAACTTACTAAACACATACACAAGTAAATTTTAAACCAAATTTTCCAGTCAAACAGAGACAAAATCATTATATCTAAAACACATAACACAAGCATTATAAAGGATTCCACCCCTCTCTTGGGCTACATCTCCTAGTCCAACTTCCAATGTAAGGCCTCCTTTATTAAAAATGCTCAAAAGTGTGTTTACATTCTTTACACTACTCAAATAGCAGAACTCATGTTTCTTATGGATCCAGCACTATCCAAAATCCCTATTTTGGTTCTTTCTTCACCTCATTGGCCAAAAATTGAGAAAGTTATGCTTGTTTCTTCCTTTTCCCAAATTTTGTAGCTAACCATCCTACAATTCGGCCTCAACTTGGCTCGAGCACCCCAAATGTGAAACTGACGCACAAAACCTAACACAATTCTCGCTTGGCGAGCGAAATTGTAGGATTGTTAAGGGTGCCATTAAGCCCCCAGTCCCGAAAATCCTGGACACGTGACAACCATATGTTCGCAAAAGGTGTCAAAGTTTAAGGGCTATTGTCTAGCCCTCATTTGGTAGGCGCCCTTAGTTCCATGCACTCACATGTGACTTTGAGCTATCCCCCTCCTCCATGCATGCTCCTAGTTATATGAGGCCCAATAAAACCTTGGGTTGGCCCCCTCTTAATTCTACATGTTGGTCACGTTGTGCTTCATATGACCCAGGTTGGCCCCGACTCCTTTTTCCGCCACGGTCTTCGACATGTGGGCATGTGGTTCGGGGATGGCCCTCAACTCCTTTTCCTCCATGGTCTCCGACATGTGGGCATGTGGTTCGAGGCTAGATCTTGATCTTTTCGTTTGCGCTCCCGCTACAGTCATGCTCTTGGTTATTTATTTATGTTAAATGTTTGTGTTGTGGTCATGAGGGTTGGGCTAGGCCCTAGCCCTCGACCCCCCACCCATAGTCCTATGGCGCAAGGGTGGTCAGGGGCTAGGGCCTCCCCAAATTCACATTACCATCATTTTAAATACATTTATGTTTGCAACGTATAACAAGAAACAAAGCATGGCACGTTTTTTTTTGCCCTTGGTTGTTTGGTAGTTGCTCATACGTTCGATTCTTGTGGGTGTTGTTTGACCCTCAAACCAATTTTAGTGTGCCATTTGGAGGCCACATGACAACCTACCAATGGAGAATTTCTCCAAACAAATTTTATTTTTATTTTTAACAATCAGATGAGGCTATGTGACAGCCTGCCACTGATCCAAAAATACCTAGTCACCTGTCCATTTGCCAAAATTTTACTTATTTGCCAATGCAATCAGAACGCATTTATGGGAGCATCTGATGTCATATTTAAGTGAAACGAGTTGCATTGGATTCAGATCACCAAGATCTATCCAATCGTACAGGTTTCGAGCTATGTCGCACACTTTCAATTTTGAGCATTATTTTGATCCACCAGATCACTCCTCCCCGTTGGAAGATTTTGGACCTCCAAAATCTCTTTATCAATGAACAAATAAATGAGGGTACAAATCCCTCACCCTTCCAGTCTCAATCCACTAAACTTTGCTTGAATTTTTCATTTTGAGCTTTTCATGAAAATACATCATTTTCCATGAGTTTGGAGTCCTTGTATTGCTATCATATATAACATCTTGCTGCAGTTTCCCAAAATATGTAGAATAGAAAACACCCTTTGAAGGAATAAACACATTCCCTCCTCGGTCTTCAATCAAAGGAAACTTAAACAATCTCAAATTCTTCTCACCTTGAACATTGTCATCATGACGATGCTTACCATGTCTAGCCTTGTACTTGGCTTGAATCTTGACCAAATGTAATTTCAATCACCATGCACCATCTCTTTTCAAAGCCAAAACATTATGAAACCCACAAGAAGTTTTCTCTTTGAATTTTTCACTCTCTAACATTGGCATCTTGTTCACACCAATGTTCAACAATGATGCATGTTGCTGCAAATTTACTTCATTTTGTTTACCTTCATTAGGAGGCAATGTGTTAGACTCATGAAAAATCTTATCACGTGAATTAGAAACATCAATGAAATCAGATTTCAAACTTGAATCAATTCCTTGAAAGGCTTTAGTTTCCACAACACCTTCATGTTTGATCATTAACAATGCAAAGCTCTTACTAGGATTAACAATCCTTTTCATCTGTCTTGTGTTTACAAGAGATGCTTTCAACTTCTTGTTGTGTGCTCTAATAATGTACTCAAAGCCATTCTTGAACAAATGATATTTTTTCTCATGACAATGAAAAATAAATCTCCTATCATATAGATATGATTTTCCCGAAACAATACCACATATATCAATTGGAATTTCATCAAGCTCTACCTCATTTAAAAAGTTTGCAGTGATTGCAAATTTCAATTTACATATTTTTGTCACATGCAATTTCGCATTGTCACATATCCAACCTAAAGGATAAGGTTTAGGATGAGGAATTGTTTCTAAATTCAACTTCTTAACAATGTCTTCTGAGATAAGATTTTCTTCTGAACCACTATCAAACAGTGTATTTATCTTGGTATGTTTTGAAACAACTCTAATATGGAAAAGCTCTATTCTTGTTTTTTCATCTTGAGTTTCATTGAGACAATTTGAAGAACCAGTACTTGCAATTTCCTTACCTCTCATACCCATGGTTGTGATCTTTGTTTTATCTCCAAAATCTGAACATAAATCATGTTGTGTACTTGCAACTATCTTCTCCTTTTCCTTGTTCTTAAACTTTTTGGGTCTCATTTTTGGATGAAGTTTCCAACAATGATCTTCATCATGGCCCTCTTTGGAACAATGTTTACATTTGAGTTTCTCTTTCTCCATATTGATAGTAGCATTCTTCTTCCCCTTTCCTTTGAAATTTTTTCCTTTTTCTCCAGAGTTAAAGGAACTGTCACTAGTTTCTTCAAAAACATTTTTCCCTCTTGCCTCTAAATGAGTTTCCTAAACACAAACTTCATCTAGTGTTGTAGGTTTAATCATGATAATGGTATGTCTCAAATAACTATGCAGTCCTCTAATGTATTTGAGCAAAATATCTTGTGAGGACAAATCTATACCCAAAATCAAAGCTCTTTTCCTAAATTCTTGAGTATAAGATTTAACATTTTGCCCCTTATCTTGCCTAAAGTTCTACCAATCCATAATATATTTTTGCATGTATGCTAATGGATGAAATTACCTTCTTATTGCAACAACAAAACCATTACAAGAGGATAAAACCTTACCATGTTTCTTCATGTCCTCTTGAGTTTTGTCTTCCCACCAAATTAGTGTTGCACCTTCCAATCTAAGAGAAGCAAATTGAATCTTAGTTTCATCATCTTTGATTCTTTGTATCTTGCAATACAATTCAATATGATGAATCCAATTGTCTAATCTCTCTGCATTTACCTCTCCATTGTACATAGGCAATTCAAACTTGATGTCAAGCTTAAGAAAAGGAGTTTTACCATGACCCTTTGGGGAATTTGGATGTGTTTGTGAAAGGGTAGAAAAAGTTGAAGGTGAGGATTAAGATGAAGATGAGGATGATGATGGAGGTGAAGATGGTGGTTTGTCAGCGTTCCTTCCATTCCCTTTGGGAGGCTTGTCTCATTTTCCTTCATGATATTTTGAGATTTCTCCATACAGTCTGGAATTCCTCTCCTCATACAGAACCTTAACCATTTCTGACTTCTCAAAGAATGCTTTTTTGAAAGTATTCTCATCTTGAAACATCTCTTCAAGGCCTTCTTTATGTGCCATGAGTATTGAAGCTTGAGGAGTGTTTTTTCTCCTTGAAATAATTTGATATATTGGCTCCACCAATTCTCCTTCTCCTCTCTTGAGCTTCAACCTTGTAAGCATCAAAAAAACACTTGCAAATAAATCAAATTTTCACAAAAAAAATATGTTGTTGTGATACCAAAAATGATCTAAATGTGTACACTTGAATATTTTTTAAACAATTTGCAAGTTAAATTTATATGTGTTTTGCGTAGAGGATCAACATATTAAACACATACACAAGTAAATTTTAAACCAAATTTTACATCCAAACAAAGACAAAACCAGCATATATGAAACACATAACACAAGCATGATAAAGGAGTTCACCCCTCTCTTGGGCTACATCTCCGAGCCTAGTTTCCAATGCAAGGCCTCTTTCATTAAAATTTCTCAAAATTTTGTTTACATGCTTTACATTGCTAAAATATAAGAACTGATATCTCCAATAGATCTAGCACTCTAAAAAAACCCTATTTTGGTTCTTTTTGCACCTCAATTGGCCAAAAATAGAGAAATTTATGCTTGTTTCTTCCTTTTCCCAAATTTTGCAGCTAACCATCCTACAATTCGGCCTCAACCTAGCTCAAGCACCCTAAATGTGGAACCAACGCACAAAACTTGGCATAATTCCCGCTCGGCGGGCGAAATTGTAAAACTGTTAATGGCACCATTAAGCCCCTAGTCCTGAAAATTTTGGACACATGACGATCATATGACTGGAAAAGGTGCCGAAGATTTAGGGCTATTGTTTGGTCCCCATCTGGCACGTGCCCTTGGTTCCATGCACTCGTATGTGACTGTGGCCTGGCCCCCTCCTCCGCCTGTGCCCCTGGTTATATGAGGCCCAATAAAACCTTGGGCTAGCCCCCTTTTAAGTCCCTGTTTTTTGTCACGTTGTGGGTCATATGACCCAAGGTTGGTCCCCATGGGCTAGCCCCCGACTCCTTATCCACCACAGTCTCTGACGTGTGGATATGTGATTCAGGGCTGGCCCCTAATCTTTTTGTTTGCGCTCCTACTATGGTCATGCGCCTGATTATTTATTGTTAAACATTTGTGCTACGGCCGTGAGGGCTGGGCTAGGCCCTAGCCCTCAGTCCCCTGCCCGCACTCTTGTAGTGCAAGAGTGGCCAGGGGCTAGGGATTAGCCCAAACCCCTCACAAAATGTGCATTATCATCATTTTAAATACGTTTATGTTTGTAACGTATAACAAGAAACAAAGCATGGCACATTGGTGTTGGCCCTTGGTTGTTTGGTAGTTGGTCATGCGTTTGATTATTGGGGGTGTTTTTCAGCCCTCAAACCAATTTTAGTGTGCCATTTGGAGGCCACGTGACCACCTCTGAGTGTGCCATTTGGATGACACATGGCCACCTCTGGTTCATCCGCGTGGCCTTCCACCATTGGCCACAAAAAAACCAAGTCAACAATAATAATTAAAAATTTGACCTTAGAGAATTTTTGCAAACATTTTTTTTAATTTTTTGACTAGTCAGATGAAGCCACGTGGTAGCCTGCCATTGGCCCAAAAATACTCAGTCAACTATCCATTTGCCAAAATTTTATTTGTTTGCCAATTCGATTAGAACGCGTTTCTGGGATCATCTGAAGTCGGATTTGAGTGAAGCAAATTGCGTTGGATTCAGATTGAGATTTATCCAATCATACAGGTTTCGAGCTTTGTCGCACACTTTCAATTTTGAGCATTATTTTGATCCAACGGATCATTGGCCAACAAATTTTCCCCACTAGATTTTTCTTCTATTGTTGGTTATCCTCATCATGTCCCTTCAGTTCATGAATGGTATACCTTTTTTCCTAGATTCAGTGGAAACACAAATAGAAGGTTGAACCAACACCTCAAGGATTTTCACTAATGCATGGAACAACTGGGAATTGTTTTTGAAGATGTGAAAATGAAATTGTTCACGCATTCTTTAGATGAATATGCTAGAGTCGGTACAGAACAATACCTTGTGGTAGCATATCTTCCTTAAACAACTTTCACATAGCATTTAATCATTTTTACAAAAGATTATATCCATCTGATGCTCTGTTTGAAGATTGTTGTGCACATTTTAATGTTGAAAATATTTTTTAGGTTAATGGTCCTACTGAATATATTTGTTGGGCTCCACTCCAAGAAGATATATACTTGCATCAAGAAGCATCACCCAATGATCAAGAAAGGGAAGAGGGAGACATTATCAAGCTGAAAATAGACCCTCATAGATATTATTTTGCCAAATTTGATGATTCTCCTTCTTATGATGTGTATGAATCCAATGGGGAGTCAGGGGATGCAGAACCACGACAATCTCAGTCATGGGAAGCTGCACAAAAAGAGGAGGCCCACCATGAGGTTAACAAGGAGGCTCCAGTTTACGATTCACATCCTTCACCTGGAGAAGAAGTTTAAGAACCTTCTCCAATCTATGATTTAGATGATTATGAGGAGTATAAGATGGTTGAAAACTTTCAAAGGGATTTTCTTACAAATAAGTGGGGAGAAGATGATTAACAACAACTTCTTCAAGAGGAGCCCAAAGTTGAAGATCTAAGCAATGTTTGTGGCTACTTGTTACAAAAAGATTCATCCCTGGAAACTATTCAAGAAAGGGAGACAACTATAAATTTTTCTCATCATTTCCATGATCTAGTAGTTGACTACATGGCATCTTTCTTTAGCCTGCAATAGTATACATCAATTCCAAGGTATGTGTCAAATTTTTGGTCTAAAGTTCTTATGGGGTGCATGCCTATTTTAGTGACTGGTTTTCAAGAACACAACCCAATTAGAAGGTTCATGGAGGAGATTAAAAGAGTTGAGCATTAACTCTCGAGTTGGGGCCACATATCAAAATTTTTGTCCAAAGATTTTATGTGGTACATTCTTGTTTTAATTGTTGAATTTCTAGAGAACGGTGGCATAAGGTCTAGTACTCTAACCTTGAGATGGTATCATTGGAAGGTTGACTTCACTTGGGTGAATTGATCCTTGTACATAAGTAGGATTTGTACATAAATAAGCTCACCATGTAAGATTTTAATTTCCACTTCCTAGAAGTGATAGTTCTACATTTTAGTATTATGAGGAAAGGACTCCCAACAAATAAAGTTACATGGAGATCTTCTAGTTTTATAGGTTCAATGTATTTTTTGAGTCCATGCCCAATGGTGAAGGCTATTAGTCTGCAGGTTCTTAGCACCTTGCGAGCAAGCCACTATCCCCAATTGGAGCCAATGTTGTTACTTGCTGCAAAATGTGTTTTCAATTGTCCAAAGAGTAAATGAGCAGAGAATTTTGCAGTCATTTTCCAAGCAGCAGAATGACTCAAAGCCTACATCAAACCCTTTCCATTGGAAATTTCTATAAACAAGCTTTCCAATGATATGTGGAAGTCCAAAAATGGACTCCTATATCAAAAGATATGGTCTTATGAAGTTTCAAGGATCGAAGCCTTGGGAAGGCATACCAGAATATCGGAGATCGCATATTGGAGGTCAAAAGATATTGGCAATCCATATCGAAGGTCAGGAGTATCGGTGGTCACATTGTCTATGCATTACAATATCGGAGGTCAGGATGTCAGAAATCGCATTATCGGTGCATCGCATTATCAAATGTCGCATTGTGGGAGATCCAATACATCGGAGTAGGAAGCATTAGAGCTCAGAGGAGATCGGAACATTGGAAATCGGAGGATTGGAACCTATGGAAGTGAAAACCTTTAAAAATTTGTGATATTGTTAGAAGTTCTGCTAGCGTTAAAAACCGTCAGGGAGCACTGATGAGGATTAACAAAGGATTTCATTGCAAAACCAAAGGTGGATGGGCCATTTTCTCTCTCCTCTAGTAGGACACGTGGTAGCATATGATTTGTTCTAATAAGCTACATGTGCCAACATATGATTGGGTCTGATAATGACACATGGCAACAAATTATTGGTTTTGATAAAACTAAAGTGGCATCTGACATCAGCATGATGTGGTGGTATGGAAGGATGCGTGGCAGGAAGTTTTGGCATTTTGAGGGGGCCTAAGGGGGGAAGATCTGGGTGACACGTGTCACCACTCATGAGATTCCACGTGGAAGTGATCTATCATATTGGATATTGCATATCAGAGGTTGAGGATGTCGACACTTTATAACAGCTGGCACTTGAAAAAGTTTTGATAAGGGGGCTCCTATATTGGGGCTGGCACATGATCGTAAGATCTCAACGAACTAAGGGCGCAAAGTAGTTAACAAAGGGAGAAGGGCCCCCAATAGGGGTTTGAAGGCTTAGCACCTTAAGGCTAAGAGACAGGTCACAACCCTTGGTATTATGGGATACACTTTTCAAGGAGAAATGGAAAAGAGCCAAGGGCATCAGAAATCGTTGTTTTCATAATGTATTTTAAGAATAAAGTTCTAATAAAGCAAATCTCCCATATAGCACTATGGTAATATTACGGGACATTTTGGTCTCGGATAGTATGACGCAAAGAGTTAGGAGATGCATGATTCGACAACTATGATTCCTGAACACCACCAAGGCCACCATAGTTTATCACTTCTAGCTCTAGAAAGTGGGAAGTTCAAGTGGTGAAGAGGAAATCGACAAGTGAATTTGCCGAGTAGCTGAAGAAAAGCATCATGGAAAAGACTAGGCCTGATCAGAGGTAATCATAGGCATGGCATGGAGACATTCCCTCAGCCATCATTTAGTTTTCCCATGTTTTAATATTTTGTAATTTATTGC
Organism: Pinus taeda; assembly: GCA_000404065.3. Classification (NCBI taxonomy): domain Eukaryota; kingdom Viridiplantae; phylum Streptophyta; class Pinopsida; order Pinales; family Pinaceae; genus Pinus; species Pinus taeda. The sequence continues at coordinate 22,552 of APFE031551910.1, read as the reverse complement.
ATTTTAAAGAAGGAATCAAATCTGATCGTAATCATTTTGGGTAGTAGGACCATCGCACGTCGAGACAACTAGTTGATCAGACAATTAGAGCTCGACTGAGATATTTTGTAACTATTTTCAAAGCTCCATCTTGGGATGGGGTCCCCTGGGTCAGTTTTGGGGTTAAAAACCTAAGTATTGATGTAAATTTTGGTAAAAAGATGTAAAGTCTCCGCAATTTGTGGATGCGGAGTGTGTAGATAGTTAGAAGCCAAAAGGGGTTTTAGCCCCTTGTCTATGTCAATTTGACTCGGTTTTGATATCCACCCATGGTCTGCGAACCATGGGATTATATGTAAAAGGCTATAAATAAGTGTGTCTTAAGAGAGTAAAAGGCATGTTTATGTCTACATTTGAGGAAAAGAGCATGTAAATAGGGGGTAGTAGAAGGGAAAAGGCTCGGTAGCTGAATGCGTGGAGGCCTAGAGTAGAGTCTGTAGTTGAGTGCGCAGACCCCTGCAGCTGAGTGCGCAAGGAAGTTTGAGTCTATAACCTCATATTGAAGATCAATAAAGAAGACTGTTGAAAAGATTCATGTGTTTATCCATTTACTTCTATTATTTATGTTTGTGATATATGTTGTGATGGAATAACATCTTTATGAAATAATGATGTATTGATGCGTGACTCTATTGGATAAGTCTTATTAATTGTACGCAATGAATATTATATACTTACGCGAAGATTATAATACATTCTGTTATGTTTATTGAATACTTAAGTAGATCTATGTGAACTCAGATCTAGGGTTGTTTATGGTGTGCGTAAGTGGATTATTCATCTGTTAAGGGTCCGCAAAGACCTATTGAAGACCTTCGCGAAGGTCTAGAGGCTGTTTAAAGGAACTTACAATACCGAGCCTGGGGGGCTTATAGATCTACGTGAAGGCAGGTCTAGGGCAATAAAAAGACATCACACTGATCTCTAGATGCGGAAACTTGGTTCCAGCATCCCCCCATACTACTTCGGGTGAGACTTCAGCCTGCGCTACGCGAGTTGATTCTGAAAGGACCAGTAGTGTAGGGTTTTGTTTGGTGTAATTAACTCTGAACCTGGGTCAGGACCCAGTAAGCCAACAAATGGTTATGTTGTTGGGACCGGGATTTGCTTAAGGAGATGTGTGATGTCGCATCATTGGAATCTAAACAAGAAGGAAATTGAGAAGTGGTTGGATAGAAATTTTAATGATTTTGTGGCGCAAGAGAACAGGAATTCGCGCCTGTCAAAGGAGCAGTGGTTGGACAGATATTTGTACACATAAATACATGAAATTTTCTTTTGCACCTTCCCAATCGAACTATACGAGTGGATAACTAAGTTGGAAGATGAGTAAGGAAGGTGGAGGCTTGATGGTCCAATAGTGTGGGCTCTGGAGCTAGTGTGAAGGTTGGAAGCTTCTGAAGAAAAGATCGTGCATGTTGTTGACCAATGACTTGATCGAATTATAGGAGGATTTGTTATAGAGTTTGTGGTTGATACCTCAGTTAGCTATACCGAAGCAAAGCGATGCTTCTTCAAGGAGTCGCGAGGTAATTATTTGAGATCTTTGAATACCTGGATTAAGATTATCTTGTGTGAGATTTGGGTTATGTCATTGCCTTGATGTTCGAATCTATGCGAAGTGGACGGATCTTTAGAAATTGAGAAAAAGCAGGCCTTGAATATATCACGTTAATTAGACCTCCTTCGAGCGACAATGAGGGAACGGCACAGGCCTCACCACAGAGTGTGGTCCAACTGATAAGACACAGTTTTCCATGGATACATCATCCATCCTCTCCATCTCCACCCTCACCCCCACAGCATACACCTTCGCCCACACCGCTGCCACCACCACCATAGTTCAACATGTCGAACTCAATAAAGCTGACGATTTTCAAGGGTATAGGGAGTGAAGATACATATCAGTTCTGGTTTGTTGCGAATGTTGTATGGACCATGCAATAGATCACTGATGACAACATAAAGAAGGCGCACTTAGTTACTGCTCTACAGGATCGCACTATGACATGGTATATTAAGTATTGTGTTGATCATCCTTTAGCAACGCTAGAAAATACTAAGGATGCTTTAAACAAGGAGTTTAGTAAGCCTAAGTATGACTCATAGTTAGTCGTTCGATTTAAGGAAATCACGATGAGGGTTGGTGAGACACCATGGAAGTTAGATCAAAGGTTGAAATGTGTGATCCGTGAAGCTAATATGCAGCTCATAGATAGTCAGCACTACGAGTGGTTTATAGCATCGCTTCTGTCGCACCCGAGGATTACTTTGTCACGGTAGAAGATAGGAACTCGGGCAGAGCCCTAGAAATCATGATGAGATAGCATGAGACATGTATTCAAAGCCCAATTTTGGGAGTTCAATAAATTCACTCACAATTGCAGAACCTCTACTTGGAATTGCATAGCTTGAAAAAAGACGTTAGGCTAAAGGTGCACGAGGAAGTTTGGTGCGTCAAGTGTAAGAGCTAGGGGCATGATAAAGACCACTTCCTTGTCTTCGCAAATTATATTACGAGGGGGACTGATTCCCCTGAGGCAGAAAGCTCTAGCAGGACCGAGTGTGGGGCTCGCACTATGGTGTGCTATTTATCAGGTGGATGGAAAACACGTAACAGATAATTGTCATTTGCTGCAAAATTTTGTTCATACACCACAACAGTTGTTCTGTGATTTCTGCAAATGAATGGGCCACGATGAGTGCCACTATCATAGCTATGAATTGATGATGGAAAGGATGACTACCTACCTGAATGCAAGTAGAAACTCAGCCTCCAGATCAAGGCACGGGAGGAGCACGTGGAGGTTATCAAGGAAGAGGACGGGGTCGAGGAGGAGGAGGACCTGGTAAAGTTCATGGATAGGTTATTTTCTATAACATTGGGACACAAAGGCACTACGCGCGGGAGTGTCAGAATCAGACACGCTCGTCCTGTCAATACTACAGCTAGTTTGACCACACTATAGAAGAATTCCCTATGCTAATAGCTAATATGCAAGAGAATAAGGCGCAACATCAACAACCTACGTAAAACTTAAAAATGATGAGAGCTGAGCCCCGCGAGGAAGATCCGAATGTAAATATTGTGCTGAGAAGTGGAATAACAACTGGGGCTGATAAGGGAAAATAGCCTGAAGAGGATGGATGAGTTTGCAAGGCCCTAGAGAAAGAAGTTGGGTTTGATCTAGAGTGCACGAAGGAAACATTTATAGAAGCCAAGAAAATCTTTGATGAGGCATCTACCTCAGGAAGCTAGAGTAAAGTACCAGAAGCCAGCGTGCTTACAGAGGTTGACCCCTCTGTACTTACCACGTTCCTGGAAGCCTGCATGAAACTTCTGCATGATAGCAAGGCTATGAAAGGTCTGCAGGAGTTGATAAACAAGTGTGATGGAAAAGCAAATGCTCCTGATGGACAATGCATAGTAAGAAAAATTGGCAAATAAAGGCAAGAACAAGGCGCGAGATGAGGCTCACCACGCAGATATGAGATTATGAGATGAACCAGGTTATTTTGGATCTGGAGTCTGACGTGAATGTTTTTCCTAAACAAACATGGGAGAGAATGGAGAGACCTACACTGCAATGGTCTCTGATCCAGCTTAGAATGGAAAACTAACAGAAGATCATCCCTATGGGATGACTACATGGAGTTAACATAGATATAGAAGGTGCGAGCATGCTGGCTGATTTTGAAGTAATAGAGATTGTCGATGACAGCAACCCATACCCAACACTCCTTGGAATTTTCTGGGCCATTGATATGAATGGAGTCATCAACTTAAAGAAGAGGACGACGTCATTTGAGAGGAAATTGCTTCAAGTTGTAGTACCATTAGACCCCGTAGAAGGACCGCGCTATACTGAACCTGTCTGTGATTACCAAGAAAGTGATGATGACTTGGATCAGATCTAAAAAATAACTGCGTGAGATCAAGACTGGATTAATCCAACAGCTGATGGATGGATTGCATGGGACTGGGAAAGTTCCTGTACCTCGGATTTAGATGAAGAATTGGAGCAGTGGCAGAATAGGTTGCATGAAGTATCTACACTGCGCTGCAACATGATGACTAAATCGTTGTGTTGTGTGCCATCGGAGGTAAGCAATTTACCCTATTATGATGGTTTAACTAACGTGGATAATTTTTTGAATGCCTTTGAATTAGAAGTCCCTGAGGACCACCGATTCCAAGCATTAGATTTGGCACTGCGCACTAAGCCCGCATGATGGTGGGGTATGCACAATGATAGCTTTGATAAATGGCAAGATTACATGAGGATAATGAGGTTGCGATTTGGTCGTCCAAAAGTTTGACTGACTGAGAAATACGATGGAGGAATGATCTGGGCGATCATTTAGCGAAATGGACTAAAGTTTATGGAACGGAGCCACAACCAAGGTGGGTGCACTTGTTCTATCATACTTTGGATACAATCCCTATGAATTGGTATCTGGAAATGGAGCTATGCCATGGCATTACGGAGTGGGATATATTAAGGGAGGGATTCTTAATGACCTTCAATTTTGAAGATGGGTTAGAATGCATTCATGAAGATCTATAGGAGATTAAGGCAACAATCTTCCAAATTCCACAAGATCCTTTGGAGTTGGTTCAACCAGACTGGAGCACCCAGCTTCGCCATGCACTGGAATGCTATAATGTGACCACTAAGGGGAAGGATGAAGATCCAAGAAATATCAATATTCTAGAGGTAGAAGGCCATTACATGGTCGAAGCTATGGAAATAGAAAACCCGGACATCATCGCGCCATTGAAAACCAAGAAAGTAAACATTGGTACTGAAGCAGAGCCAAAATTTGTGAAGATTGGAGACTACTGGGATGATGCCACAGTGGATAAAGTTGTTGAGTTACTCCGCAAGTACCAGGATATTTTTCCTACCAAGTTTTTAGACTTGAAGGACACCATAGGTTACTTGGGTGTGATGAAAATCACTTTGAACCAAATGTGAAGCCTATTAAGAAGAGGCCATATCACCTTAATCCCAAATACAAGGAAAAGGTTCGCTTGGAGTTGGATGCAGGCATCATTGAACCGGTGGAAGAATCTGATTGGGTGAGCCCGATGGTGGTTCAAGGGAAGAAACAGAAGGGAGAAATAAGGATTTGCATAGATCTAAGGAAGCTTAATGATACCTGCATCCATGATCCTTTTCTGACACCATTTACTAATGAGGTATTCGACAAAGTTGGAGGGTAGGAGACCTACTCGTTCATTGATGGATTTTAGGGGTACCATCAGATTAAGATTGTGCCAGAGGATAGGAGCAAAACAACCTTCGCGACTGAATGGGGTTGTTTTCAGTATATTGTCATGCTGTTTGGACTTAAGAATGCGCCTGCCATATTCTCTCGCTTAGTTATAGCAGCATTTAAGGAGTTTATTCATAAGTTCTTGGAGGTGTATTTTGATGACTGGACGATGTTCGGTCTTGTAAAGCACCATGTTGCAAGTCTGTGCCTGATGTTGGATACGTGCCACAGATATCAGATCGCGCTGAACCTAAAGAAGTGTTTATTCTGTGTCCCCTTTGGGATCTTTCTTTTTCATGTGGTGTGCAAGCAAGGGTTGATGGTGGACCCTACCAATATCATAGTGATGGTAAATTTGGAGGCCCCGAGAAGTGTCAAATAGCTGCGTGCAATGCTCAGATATACAAAATATTACAGAAAGTTCATCAAGTCTTATGCTCAGATTACCACGCCCATGGAGAAACTGCTGAAAAAGGACATTACATTCTATTGGGATGAAGAATGTCAACGTAGTTTGGATGTATTGAAGGAGAAGATGGTTACCACGCCGATTTTGGTGTTCTTGGATTGGAAAAAGGAATTCCATGTACGTGACGATGCCTCTTGCATTGCATTGGGAGCATTGCTAACACTAGCTGGTGAGGGAGATCTGGATCACCCTATAGCCTTCGCGAGCAGGAAATTATCAAAGGCCAAGAATAATTACTCAATGACAGAGTGCGAAGGATTAGCTATGGTATACACACTTCAAAAAGTCAGGCACTACTTGTTGGGCGGACATTTCAAAATGTACACAGATCATTCTGCCTTGAAATACCTGCTCAATAAGCCTGTGTTAGTGAGGGGGGGGGATCTACCAATGGTTAATGCTATTCCAGGAGTATGACTTCGAGGTGATTGTGAAGCCAAGAAGGTTGAATGCAGGACTTGGGCAACAGTCACAAATCGAGATAGGAGAGGATCCTACTAATTTGGAGGAATGGTTTCCTGATGCATAGCTCTTCATGGTACATGTAGTAGATAACCATTAGGCAGATATTATTCAGTTCTTTACTACAGGAATCGCACCAGAAGGGTATACGAGTCAGAAGAAGAAGGAGTTAGTAGTGAGCACGGTGGACTTCTCGGTGATTGCAAGACTTTTGTGTAAGATGGGTGTAGATGAGATATTGCAATGATATGTGCTAGATTTTGAATGAAATAGCATCCTCACTAAAGCTCATGGAGGGGCTGCGGGAGGAAATTATGCAGGAAAGGCGACAATGCAGAAGATTTTGTGCAGGCTTATGGTGGCCTACGTTGCATAAAGATTCTAAAGCATATTGTAGGCCATGCGATGCATGTCAATGAACGGGCAAACCATCACAGAGGGATCAGCTACCATTGAATCCTCAAGTATCGTTGCAACCATTTGAAAAATGGGCAATTGATTTAGTTGGGCACATTCACCGCCCAGGAAAGAAGACAGGTGCGCACTATATCATCACCGCAACGGAATATCTAACCAGATGGATGGAGGCATAGCTGGTGAATGATTGTACAGGGGTTACAGTAGCGAAGTTCTTGTTTGAGTATGTGTTAACCAAATTTGGCTACCCAAAAGTGTTGATGAGTGATCGGGGTATGCACTTCCTAAATGAAACAATCAACGCATTAACTGACGAGTTCTAGGTTTATCATGAGAAGAGCACATTGTATCATCCTCAAGATAATGGAACATTTGAGGCCTTTAATAAGATTTTGGAGAATGCGCTGATGAAGATTTGTAACGCATAGCGAAATGATTGGGATGTGCGCATACCTTTGGTGCTATGGGTGTACAAGACTACATGCAAAAAGTTGACACAACAGACACCTTTTAAAACTGGTCTATGGAGTAGAAGTTGTGATGCCTATGGAATATATTATGCCTAGTCTACACATAGCAACTTTCACAGGTATGGCAGATTGTGAAGCCTTGGAAGAATGACTCACGCAACTGATGGAGCTTGAAGAAGACAGATTATTGGTTGGATTCCATCAGCAAGTACAGAGAGAATGTGAAAGGGCATGGCACAATCAACACATCAAGTTGCGCATGTTCAAGGTAAATGATTTGGTATTGTTATACGATATCAAGTTCACTAAATTTCTGGGAAAATTTCAGATGCATTGGCTTGGGCCATATGTTATCAAAGAGATTACATATGGAGGCGTAGTTCAGCTTGTGAGGATGAATGGAGAACATTTTTCGGGAAGCGTGAATGGAAGTCGACTGAAACCATATACGGGGGACCTGTCCCAATGACTACATGACGGCCGAATAGTCTTAGTGCTCCAAGAAGTTATAAGGGAGCAGGGGACTATAAACTACACTGCCAGGATTGGAGGACTCTGTGTTAGGCGGGCTGCGTGGAAAATGGTGAAGTTACAGTATAAGAAGTTGAGCGAAGGGTGTTGCGCTATGAAGGGAGATGTCGCGCAACACAGCAAGAAAGTGATCGTTGGAGTCACTGTTCATGATTTGACAGACATAAGACGGTTAAGAGGAGCAATCTGGCAGCATTTAAGGCCAAAATCTTTGAATGTTTTCGCCAAAATGACATTAATGATCGAATTTTGGGGCAAACAGTCAGAGTTGAATTCAAAAACCACTATAAATTACGCGTTTTGGCTAAACAGAGAACACTTTGCACACTTAGATTTTTTGAATTATGTTGTTTGTTGGTTAGAACCACTCGTTCTTAGAGGATTTGGTCATGAGCCCTGCATTTTCAAATTTACTGGAGTTGAATAAGAACTTCATCCTTGACACCATGTTAGGACCAAGCCTTGTTAAGACTATGAGCACTGGGGCAGATGTCGTGTCTAAAGGATCTGCTCTAGAGGTGGTGAGTATGGAAGCTTTGGCTACTGTGTCGATGGCGCCGAGGTCACCTAGGCCAAAGTATACACTTATTCGAGAAACCCAGAAGCTGAAGAAGGATAAACAAAAGAAGCCAGTGTTGGTGCGCGAGTCACCTAGGAAAAATTATGCAACTAAAAAGTAAAAGAAAGATAAGCAGCTAATTTGGAAGCCGAGGAAGGACAGGGCACTAAGGATATAGATGTTGAGGGAGTGGAGCCCATTTCAAAGTTTCTAGACTATATACCTCTGTGCAAGGGGAAATAAAGGTCACCAAGGACCCGAACTCTGATAAGTTTGTCATCTCTACACTTATGTTTCCGGAGCAGGTCCCCTTTGAAGGTCGATGCCTTGCGTGGATCCCCATGTTGAAGATGGAAGATTGGGACCTTGTAGACCATGAGCGGTTCCCCTCGACTCACAATAGCAAATTATATGAAGCGTTTCTATTACCCAAACTCATGTTTCGCCGAGCTAGAAATGGTGGAATGGATCCGCTGAGTGGAGAATTCCGAGTTGTTGAACCTGTTGTGGGTGCCCCAATATCATCACACCACTATCAACACGACCTGTGTGTGTCAGTTGCTTACTCTAGTCCACGATGGGTGCTTATGTCTAGGAGGGCCTATACCCATCACTGAGATGCTCATCCATAGGATCACGCACCTGCCACATGAGGGCTTGAATCTAGCCAAGGAGTTTGGCAGAAAGGCAAGAGAAAAAAATTTAGCATATAAGATGAAAAAGGAGTTTACGCTTGTGAAAAATTCTCGCAGTTATTCAATCACATCTATCAACGACCTTGCGATGCAGATTTCCACCCAAATACTAGCAGGAAAGGTAATGAGGAAGTGTCGCGCGAACGAGGTTCAGGCACCCGTGGTCCCTTTAGTTGCACAATGCATGAAGGATGTGCAGTTTAAATGGTTAAGGTACCTATGCAGCAAATTCCTTGTGAATTGCCACGAGGTTTAGGATGACACCAAGTCATTCCACTATCTGTGGTTGCTGCTCTCCATTGTGTTGGTCGCATGGGAGCTGCCAGAGCTAATTTCCTCTGTTGAAGGAAGGATTGCCAGAGGCAGCGCACTTTTCCTCCCTCTGGGCCACGAAGGACCCCTCGTGGTTCACAGAAACAAAGATCTTTTGGGTCCTGATGGAAATGAGTCTCCGCATGGCCATCAATCCGCAGCCAAGGTTGTCCCCAACCTTGTACGAGCAGTTGTCAGCGTATGTCGCGTTCAAAGCGAACTTCCACTGCGACTATATTCAGGCATGAAAGGACCCGCAGTAGAAATGGTATGATTTACCATACTTGGTCACAGATCATGACATACAGGAGGTCATCAAGCAATGGCTAGTAGAATGGCGTGCCCCATCAAATTTGGATGCAGGAACCAATAAGGGCATGGGTAGCTCGGCTGAAAAGAAAAGGAATGATGCAGCAAAGCAGGCTACACAGAAGTTAGTCACTCAGTGGAAGAAGGAAGCCGCATAGAAGGCTCAGATGGAAAAGGAGTGTGCTGCTAAGGAGCAAGTCAAGAAAGAGCAACGCGAATCATAGAGAAGCGGTAAATCACATTCGCCCGCGATAGGGAAGGAAGAACAATCTGAACAGGGCGGCAGAGGAGATGAGGGGCAGAGCACCACATTTTAGCTAAGGAAGTGTGGACATGAGCAACGGGAGGGTCCCCACAAGAAGCAAAAGTCAGAGAAAACATAGGTTGATCCCATGATCTTGATGGAGGGCGATCTCGATGAGAACGGCGACAAAGCGAGGGATACTACAACTAAATTGTTGCAATAATTCAAGCAATAGTACATGTAGACATTGGAGAGCATCCAGAAGGATCTGCACAAGATGCAGATCCAAACTAGAAGGATACAAGTGGGCATGGGTCAAGTGAGCACAACACGAGTGAGCCTGGCACTGGGGACAAGTCAGGCTATGGAATTGGTAAGGATATTGGACCTTCTCACAGTTGCTTTACCAGAAGGGTCCCTATGCATAGAATCGCTGATGACTAAGTCACCTTAAGTACTCTTAAGGACATTGTGTTGAACATTGCAGCGCTCCCCAATGAATTTCTTCATGCGCAGCAGGCAGGGGTGAAGGAGGAATTGAGAGCTCGGGAGTAGCGCACTCTCAATTTGATCAGCGAATACAAGGTGAACAAAGAACAAATGTTCGTGAGAAGACACAAGCATTAAAGGACAAATAAAAAATCCAGGCATAGAGTTCCAGGTTGGAGGCCACAGTAGTAGAGGTGTACAGAACAGTGTCGGAGTTACACATCCAAGAGGACGCACAGCCGGAAGGCAAGATCCGAAAGTTAGCTGAAGGAGTGAGCGAGGCAAAGGAGGAAGTTGAGCGAGTTCAATCCTAACTCAATATGAAGATCATAGAGCTATACATCAAATTACAACCTACGACTCCGCCCGAGTTTAGGGAGCAACTGGAGCCGCCATTCAGGAAGGGATGGCCACTTTGGATGCCACAGTCATTGACTACACGGCCTTGTTTGAAGACCCAAACCTGGAGATATTGAATACAGAGATTCACGAGCTCCAGAATCAGTACGACGAGGTCAGGGTGATGGTGCGCTCAATTGCTACAACGCAATGCCTCGCCAAGTTGTAGGAGGGGAAGTAGTGCCTCGCATAGGTAGAAGCAGCTCATAAAAAGGAGGCCATGCTTAAGGCTAGGTTCGGAGCTGGGTTAGAATAATCTTACCAAGTCTCAATCAACATTCAGGAGATGATGACGGGCTTGCAACAAACACAACAAAAGATGGAGCTGGTCACATAAGGACTAGCTATAGAGTAGATCATCGAAGAAGTCAAGCAGGCAGCTACACAAAACACTGTTGAGGTAGAAGTCATGCAGGTGGAGCTGGGGTATCTAAACAGAAAGATCACCATGCCATCTGAGTGACTCATGGGCAAGTCATGACCTTTGTGTTGGGGGCTTATTGGGTTGGGGTTCCCTAGGTCAGTTTTGGGGTTAAAAACCTAAGTATTGATGTAAATTTTGGTAAAAATATGTAAAGTTTCCACAATTTGTGGATGTCGAGTGTGTAGATAGTTAGAAGCCAAAAGGGTTTTAGCCCATTGTATATGTAAAGTCAAGTCGGTTTTGGGATCCACCCATGGTCCGCAGACCATGGGATTGTATGTAAAAAGCTATAAATAGGTATGTATTAAGAGAGTGAAATAAATGCTTATGTCTACGTCTAAGGAAAAGGGTAATTAAACATCAGGTAGATAGAAGGGAAAAGGATCCACAGTTGAGTGCGCAAAGGCCTAGAGTAGAGTATGAAGCTGAGTGCGCGGACCTTTGCAGCTGAGTGTGCAGGGCAGTTTTGAGTCTGTAACCTCATATTGAAGATCAATAAAGAAGACTATTGAAAATATTCATGTGTTTATCTGTTTACTTTTGTTATTTATGTTTGTGATATATGTTGTGATGGAATAACATCTTTATGAAATAATGATGTATTGATATGTGACTCTATTGGATAATTCTTATTAATTGTATTCAATGCATATTAGGTACTTACGCGAAGATTATAATACATTCTATTATGTTTATTGAATACTTAAGTAGATCTATGTGAAATCAGATCTAGGGTTGTTTTATGGTGTGCGTAAGTGGATGATTCATTTGTTAAGGGTCTGCAAGACCTATCGTAGACCTTTACGAAGGTCTAGAGGCTATTTAAAGGAAGTTGTAGTACCGAGCCCTAGGGGCTTATCGATCTGCGCGAAGGCATATCTAGGGCAAAAAAAATACATCACACTGATCTCTGGATGCAAAAACTTGGTTCCAGCATCCCCCCATACTGCTTCGGGTGAGACTTCAGCCTGCGCTACGCGGGTTGATGCCGAAAGGGCCAGTAGTGTGGGGTTTTGTTTAGCGCAATTAACTCTAAACCTGGGTTAGGACCCACTAAGCCAACACTCCCCCTCTCCTTATAAAAAGAGGGAATAAATACTTAACAAAGGTTCCGTAATTCTGCACCCAAGACGCTCGAATTTTGTGGTTCCACTTCAGTTCAATTTGCTTGTTCATGAGGTCCTTGGGCTGACACAATTGATAAATGTAATAGACTGGTGATTTGGACTCCATCTTCAAGGATTAATGAAACTATTTTATTGATTCCAATCAGAGCAATGTGCAATATGTTTCCCCTTTGTTTATCACTTCATGTATGTCTTTCCTCCTCTGAATTATTGTAATGAAGTTGTTGGTATCACTCTCCTTATGGTTGTATGTTTACTACTAAGTAGTAAAAAGTACATATGTTAATTACATATTTACTTGTGTTATTTAATACCCTACAATACATGTATGTGAAAATATTTACTTATTGTTGTTTGGTGACAAATGTATTCATCAGGCATAGAGTTTGAGACCTTAATTCATGATCTACTCTTTCTGCATTTTCATCTCCTCACTCTTCCATATTTCTGTTGCATATTGTTGCTTATGATTCTATTTTTTGTCCAACCCTCTGCATCAATTCCCCTCCTTTCCTTCCTCTTATTCATCTATGCTATAACAACAATGTTAAGCTGCCTATTGTTGTGTGTCGTGTTAAATTTTCTTACAGCGACATTGTTCCTTGCTGTGATAGTTGCATTTCATCATTACTACATTAATTCCACCCCATATCATCATTGCATTATTCACATCTACACCATTATACATCATCATATGCAATTACATAGAAAGAAAAAACATCACCAACATCATCAATGCAGTGGAATATAAAAGGAACAGTAGAAGAAAATCATGCACACATATAGAGACACCAAGATTGGTCCAAGACCAGGGCAAAACCCACTATGGGGAAAACCCTTGCAAATCTTCTTTTTCTTAGATCATCATCAAATGATGTGGCAAAAGAGAGTACAATGATCCATAACTTTGTTTATGAAACAAAACAATAATATATGAAACAGATCTAATCGTGCTAGGAATTAGAACCCTCATGGTTGTAATGTGTTGTCACAAATTAATGTCAACTGTTGTATATTGTTGTCGTTGTCTCGAACACTATTGAGTACTATTGTCACAGTCAATGAGCCTAATACATATGTTTGCAGTGGAAACTAACAAATCAGATCTACGTATTTGTATAACAGTAGAGAGAGTAGATAGTCGGCATGGGGTAGCTCAAGTGGCAGTGGCCGTGGAAATGAAGTCTCACCGAACCGGAAGTCTTGGGTTCAAATCTTGGGCTACCCTTCCCCCGTAGTGGGGTATGTAATGGACATGAAAATCGAAGAGTCCTACCAAGCTTACAAAAAAAAAAAAATAGTAGAGAGAGTAGATATGTATAACAGTAGAGAGAACCCAGATCTACCTGATCATTGAAGTCATTTGAAGCCAAGGTTGTTGGGTGTGGAGCATGATTATTCAGAGCTCTTTGTTTCAGCCGGATGTATACCTCAGGAAGTTTCTACACCCCTCCACGTGGAGGGGTGCAAGGGGGACTTTTCCCACCCGCAGGGGTTCGGGGGGGCGATCCCCCCTGCTGGGGGGTTCCATGGGCCAACGGTCCCCCGGCAAGGGTTTCCGGGGCAGCGCCCCCGAAGCTAAAAACAGATTTAAAATTGCCTTGTAAAAGTATAGTAATTTCTAGTCAATCTGGGTTGTTCATTAGGAAGATGATTTGACAGTAGTGTTGAGCCCTGAAACTACACATCTCCTACACCTTTCCTAGATTTTTTCCCCTCGCCTAGACCTCATAAGCTATCAAAAATCATTGCATATTGATTCTAAAAGAGCATTGAAATGGTTTTCTAACTATGTTTTTGTGTTTGTTGTTTGACTTAGATTTTACTCATGAGCTGCGGAATGCAGCCACTTTCCGTAGTTGATTCAACTTTCCACAGTTGTTTTTGTTAAACTCTAGGTTGCAGGTGTCTTCAGGGAAAACAAGGCACGTGGGCAAGTTAAGAATGACCTAGACATGGATCAGATCCTATTGGTTTAGCCGGATTCATTAAGGAAAGCCATGGTCAATGGTGGTCAAATGGTGGTCTAACGAAGGAGTCCTATAGCAACCAGACTCTGTTTTCAAACACGTGAAGGATTCGTGGCCATTCCTAGATCCCTGGGGTCATGTTGACACCTGTAGACTACCCCACGACGTGAATCCAACAACCACTTTTGATAGATTGAATAATCTCGGAAACCATTATGCTAAACTCATGGACGTTGTCCTTTTATGTGTCCCCTATTGAAGTAGTTCCATAAGAAAACAACTATGTAATTTTCCCTATAAATAATGCATTTGCATATGCATAGAACTAGTTTTTAGTTTTTGTTAGTATTTTGTTGTTAGTCTTTGTACTGTGCCGTGAACTGGTCTTGTTGTTGTAACTGGCTTTGAAATATAAAGAAGACTTTGTTTCTATATGACTGCGTGAGCATACTTCTAGATTGATAGCCTGTTGACCAAGGCCATGCAGAGGGCCCCTGCACGCTAAGGTTTTTTTTTCGTTATTGCTATAAAGTTTTTATGTAGTGTTTCCTTATTTCCATTGCACATATTTCATAGTTATCCACCTGTGTATATTTCATTTGTTATGGTATTAACTTCTCATTCCTGTACATGATTTTTCAAGCTTTGTATATTGTTGCTAACACTGATCAGTGTGTGTGTTTCAGGATAGAGTAGGCTCGGGCATTTTCATACAATTTTTGCAATAACTAGTGACATGGGATTAGCCTCTCTACTGACTTTGTTTTTCTTAGTTTTTTTTAATTCCATTTGTGCTTTGATTTCAGTCTTATTCACTTGCTTTGTTAGTTAGCTTAGATATCAAACTTCTCATATCATTGACGTTATCTCCTAAAGCCATAGCTTAGACTACATGGTGAGCTATCAGACTATGAATGATGTGATTTGATCTTAGTTTTACTTTTTTGCAATTAGATATCAAACTGCTCATATCATTGACGTTATCTCCTAAAGCCATAGCTTAGACTACATGGCGATCTATCTGTTGAGTAGGTAAATCCCCTCTGCGGACAAAGGCGATCCCACTAGCCTAACTGAGGTCTAGCAACAATCAAACAACGCTAAAACGCAGGTTCCTAATTGCAAAATAAAGGCCAAGATGAGAGCCTACCTCGAATCCAACGCTTATTTTCGTAGAAGGGTCGTCGCTTCCATTCTTTCGCTTCAGCTGGTCACAATCGTCACGATCTCCGTGAACAGACACCTGCACATGCAAAGAACAAGACAAATACAAGCATAAAATTCGAGAAATGCAACTATGTATCAGTCAGAAAGGATACAACTCAAACATCATAATAAAGACACATGAGTGGAACCATAATGATAGTCATCTATTATTATTGATAAAACAAAAGAGAATACAACCAAGTTCTAACGTCAAATCCTCCTTTGGCTGGGTCCAGCCAGCAAGTCCCTCAAGCATTCACCCTTGAAGGTAGATATCTCAACACAAAACTCTCTCTCACACAAGTTTACACAAGATGGAAACACTTCACAACCTTCCTTAAGCACTCTAGCAATCCCACACTTGTCACACCAGCTATCTATCAAGCTCACACACTATCAGCAACACTCCAAACACAATGAATTCCAAAACTAGCAGCTCATGGCAATGGTGGAGGCTTAAATAGGAGAAGGAGTCTCCATGAATGGTGGGAGGATGACCTTATCTCCAAGGAAGGTGGTTCAAATGACGAAACAGACATGCCAGAGAAGGGAGGGCGACATTTACAAGGCCAACAACTAGGTCTGGAGTCATCTGGAAGGCCAGTTGTTAGAACAAACTCGCCCAGACCGGATCATCGCGGGTAAATAACTGCACTGGAGCGCTGACATTGTTGTTGAATAACAAAGAAAGTCATATCAGTGTGATCAGATATAAGTAACGGACGCGTTGTCACATGAAATTCGACCAGCGCGGAAATCACGTGTACTTCCACGCTGGCAGCACATTAGGTCTGTTTTGGAGCGCTCATCAGCGCGTTTATTTTTACAACAGTCGCGATGATAGAAGAACTTTGGCAAAGTGGGTCATTTGGCAACATTAGAGAGCATGAGCATGATTAATTTGGTCCCATGACACAGCAGGAAGACTGACAGGGAGACAGTGTCAAATTACTGTGTAACAGATGCCCCCTAAAGCATGAAGCCCGAGAGAGTGGGAGGGGTGAAATGCTTTACGAAACTGGCTGAACTGGAACACCACCAGGAAGAACCTGCACGTATGTACAACTGATATCTCTGATAATCAATTACCTGTAGTCTAGGCATGGGCGCAGCCATCCAAAAGACATATGAGAGAGGTCTGTGGTATGGATGTAGCCACCCAACTAATGAGACCGTGATGATAGTAAAGGTATGGTCGCAGCCATCCATCAATTAGTCATGTAATGATCAAAATAATCCACAAAATCGCAACCTAGATTTCAAGAGACAAAACCCAGGGTCTTGCGCTCCATCTCGACCCGAACAAATTACAAGTTCAAGCATGCGAATATAGGAGTTGAAGTCGAACATGCGAGAACATCGTCTGATTACCAGCCAATGATGAAAATTATTAACAGACGCGAGAGGTACCACCAATAATGACAATGGTCCTCAAGGTACTATAAGTACAATCTACGGCGTACGAATTAGTGAGTTGGCGTCGAACACCTGCAGATTCATTCGATCGGAGGCCAATGATGAAAACCTCGCGTCGAACACGAAGAACCTGCCATTGAGGCATGCACGCTCTAAGGCACCTGAAGGGAGTCTCTAGGTCAACTTCCTGGATAATGAGCTGAAGTCGACAGGAAGTCACCTTGATCTAAGGTGGGCCATAATGTTTCCCACATCATCGACACGAGACACAGAGGGATAAAATGTTTTGTGTGAGGTATCAAAGGGAGGTTGAGTATTCTGCAGAGGTCAACTTCTCTTGAACATATCGGCGGCACGACATCGGACTTGGCAGTATTTGATGTCAAATGATCAGGGGTCATGGTGACAAGGTGATGAGCAGATGAATGGTCAAACAGGATA
>APFE031551906.1:3743-17244 GCA_000404065.3 Pinus taeda | reverse complement strand
ATTGTACATCCCTCTCTTGAGAAATGTTCTTAAAGATCTTATTAAGTAACATGAGTAGGGAGACGAGTCCCATAAAATGTATTTATGGGATTCTCTGCTTCATCATTTCCCCTCCATTACCTAGCAAGACTATGAGATCTAGATCTTGACCACATCTAATGAGGTGAAGGTGATAGAGAATACCTCTCTAGGGTGATTCCACCATGTTTCAAATCCTTTCATGGATCAAATCCTTTCCATAAAAAATGCACCCTCTACACTCAAATTTCTAGACTTCACTTGACGGGGTGGAGGTCACAGATAATACCTCCTCTAGGGTGAGTTGGAAAAATTCTTGCACTTTCATTGTCCATCATAATGTGTCTATTGTGAAGTATTTTTCTTTGGGATCCATATGTCCTATTCATTGTAGATCAATTTTTCCAAAAAGAGAAAAGAAAAATCCCGACAACTTCTAAAAATTCTTCCCTAATCTAATCATCGAAGTGAAAATAGAGTTGTGAATAAGTTACTTTGATTGAAAATAAATAAAAATGTTACTGGCTAACTTTACTCGTTCTCTCCTTCAGAATAATTTGCATCATGTTCATCCAAATGAGCCATGATGATAGCAAGAAAAAAAAACTTAAATTTTGTAATAGTTTGAGTAGCTCAATTCAGAGCCTTAGCCCTATCCCAAAAGGTGACAACACTAACCTTAGATAGCTCTTTTTCTATCTTAAAAGTTTGATCAAAAATTCTATCTTCAATAGTGTTTAGATTCATCATGATGTCTTTGTACTTATTTCATGAAAGACAAATGAGATCCTTGCATTCTTCTGTTAAACTCATAAGATTCCAACAATTTGTTCTCTATTTGAAAATTCTTGTTCTTTGTTTTGTTATTAACGTCTAGGTCATTTTAGAGCACAAGTCAAAATTACCATACCCCTCTCATCTTTAGTCACTGTTACTCCACCAATTTTCTACTAGTCCTCTAGTTACTTGGATTTCCTTTGGTGATCCATAACTTTCTATTCAATAGTTGGAGATCCATAATTATTTATTCAATGCACAGGTCCAAGAAAAACCAAGTATGTATTTGTGAAGTTGCAATTGTGATGTCAGAATTTTTAAGTTTGGGTAAATGGTTGCAGACCCATAATTTCAAAGTTAGCTACAAAGTCTCTGCAATTTTGAGGTTTAAGCTTCATATCATCATATCTAAGGGTTACAAATTTTGAGGTCCTTCAAGTTTATCACTTTATTAATTTATAATATTTCTCAACCGAACCAAGTTTATATGTAATTTGTTTTCTAAATTTTGTTCTAATTAAAGCATGCACATGTAACATATTGATTATGCATATCTTATTGAAATACAATGGTGATGACATTGGGAGTTTTGACTCATAGTGATGTCATATAGATCAAATGGATATATCTTCGAGGCCTTGAGTTTCCATTTATTAAACCTTTCTTCCAAATCCATGTAATTACTATTATCTAAAATTTCATTTATTACTTTAATTTTTTTAGCAAGGTTGAAGTCTAAACGCTATTTTTTTAGGTAGATTTTACCCAACATTTTGGTAATTATAAAAATTTAATCATATAATCAATAATTTCACCGTTGATTTCAACATGGTAAATTCACAATTAATATATCGATCACATATCGAGCCTACTATTGTCAACTATTCATCTTGGAATCACCATCATATTCCATGGTGATTTCCTTCTCTCTATAACAATCATTTTTTATTTTTTGTTTGAAGTAAATAATGCCATTCTCCTTTAGGATTGAGGTTGATTGGTTGGAGATTGTTGTCCTAACTAAATTATATAGGAAAATTTGGTGATTTTCACCATGTATTATGATTTTTGTATAGTATAATAATCAATTCATCCTTTGAAATTGGTCTATATGAAGTGGTTAAGAAGAAATTGTTATTTAGCTCAACCATTTTCAATCCTTCTGATGTGTTCACACTTCGTGAGCCAGTGGTTGATTGATACTTTTTATGATCTGTGAATATTATCCATTTCTTGTTTATTGGCTAGAGGATGGGTGGCTTGAGGGTGGGGTTCTAAGTTACATGTAAAAAAAATAAACATCTCATTTTTCATAACTTAGTCCTAGGACATGTCTTCTGCTAGTATTCGATGAGATGCAATTTCAAAGTAATATGATATTCTCTTTTTTGTCATGTAGGTATAATTTATTTTTCCCTTAGAAAAAAATCCAATAATTTGATATTGGCAATATTATTACATCCATATATGAAAGTAGGCATTACTGAAGGCTAAATAGCATCCAAAAATATTTGTCGAGAAGAGTCAATATCTACAAAAGCTTAAAAGAATTTGTGTCCATGTCATTTGTCAAGTGACCACCCTCTCAAAAGGATACATATGTTCTCCTATTATACATATAGACATGTCATCCACAATCCAAAATTTAAGCATTTACCTACCCCTATTTATGTAATTTACATCCATGTTATAGTAGAAATGATCACATAGAATTGTTGAAAACACTCAGAAGATCATTTGCCATATTTGAGGAAAAAAACATAGAGAGAGTAACAAGATTATTTAGTGACAAGCATCATGAAGAAATTCTATTTTTTGGCCTTCCTTCAAAGTTGTGACTTTCAATGAGGCTGAGTCCATTTCCAAATTGACATTGGACAATCTACTTGCTTCTTGACTCATGTTCTTGCTCAAAGGAAACATACAAATAGAAGGTAAGTTGTATATTTTGAAAAAGATGCTGCAAGTGGTAGCTCAAAATTTTAGAGGTTCTTTTCGGCCAATTTATGATTGCCTTTGAGTCCCCATAAACATGAAGGTAGGAGATCATGTTTTCTTGAGATAACTTGAAACAAAAAATTTAAAGACATTATGTGTGCATAGTTGTTTGAGGTAGGATTGATACAAGATGAAAAGGATATGGGTCCCTCATACTCTTTCTATCTCAGTCCCTAAACCTTTTTGTGGAAAGTCTATTTTGTTTTATGAAGAGGTTTGCATGTGTAAAAGTATACAAGTAAAGCACATCCTTTTAAGTGTTGCACTTATTCATTTATATTGATCCCAACAATGTTATAGTTGGAGATGAACTTTTGCATTAGTGTGTTTTTAGTTCAAAACATTTTGCAGAAGGTGGATGCAAGAGAGGGTGGTAAACATATGGTTCAACAAGATTAGGATTTGGGCTCATCCATTAAGAATATTTTTTTCTATAATGAAAATTCATGCATTGATCAACTTGTCTTCTATTGATAATTATGAACCATTTTGCATGGCCACCACCCTATTCGCCAACAATACAACACCAACTCCATCACTTACTTGGCTTGAATTTCCTTTGTTAGATTGAAAGTAAGCATAGACATAACTGATACAGACTAAATACTTGACATCTGGTGTTCTACAATGGCAAACAATCTAGCATGATGTTGGGTATGGTTCCCCTAGGACTAAGTTTTGTTTGAGTCATGTAAAGAATCCACATTTTGAGGAGTGGAGTGTGATTAGCACAGGATTATAAGAGTCAAAGGGGCTTTAGGGTGGGTCAAAGCCCATTTTTTTGTAAAGGGATGGAATTATCTACAGGATTTTTGAGCTCCATCCATGCTTTGCAGACCATGGTATTGTAAGGGTAAAAGCATATATAAAGGGATGTTTTAGAAAGTCTAGGATATATTGTGAAGGGATGAAATACTTTTGAGTTAGTTTTTATAAGATATTTTTGTACTCAAGTGAAGGTGAAGGCTCTTGCAGATGTGTGCACGAAGATCTTGGTAAGTCTGCAGTTGAGTGCATAGGCACCTGCAGCTGTGTGCGCAAGGTCATCAAGATTGTGTTTGAGAAGACTTGACTAATAAGAAACAAAATTGAGGATAAATTTGTGTATCTCTGTATGTTCACATAAGTTCTATGTTTAGACTATTTATGATTCGTTTTATATATTTCTTCTACAATTTCATTGTGAAGGTTCATATATTGTTTTATATGCTAAATAATACATGTTAGATTAGTTTCACGCAGTTCACAAATCTATTAAGAAGGAAAACTCTTTATGAATATAAGAATATGGTTAGTGGTTCGTGAAGATCACATTAAGCCCTAAATTGTTAAAATCCTTACATACACGTTGCTTAGTCCATTTGGATGTAGAAACCTGGTTGTATAATTCCCCATCAGGTGAGATCTTAGTCTGCGTAAGAACGTTGTTGCTAAAAGGGCCGGTGGTATAGGGTTTTGTTGGTTAGTGCAGCTAACTTTGAACCTAGGACTAAACCCCTAAATCCAAAAAGTGGTTATGTGGTTAGGACCAGGATCTATCTAAGGGATGTGTGATTCGGCTATAATTTTTGTCTGAGGCATGTAAAGGCTCCCTATTTTAAGGAGTAGAGAGCGATTACCGCAAGGTTATAAGAGTCAAAGGGGATTTTAGGTGGGTCAAATCCCATTATTTGTAAAGGGAATGGATTACCTAGAGGATTCTGAGCTCTGCCCATCGTTTGTGGACCATGGTATTGTAAGGGTAAAAGCATATATAAAGGGATGTTTTAGCAAGTCTAAGATATATGTTGAAGGGATGAAATAATTTTGAGTATATTTTTGTAAGATCATTCTATAGTCACGTGAAGGGGAAGGCTCCTATAGTTGTGTACGCAAAAACATTGGTAAGTCTGTAGTTGAGTACGTAGGCCTCTACAACTATGTGCAGAGGGTCAGAAAGATTTTATTTGAGAAGACTTGACTAATAAAGAAGAAATTTGAGGATAATTCTATGTATCTTTGTATGTTCACATAAGTTGTGTGTTTAGCCCATTTATGGTTCGTTTTACATATTTTTTCTACAATTACATTGAGAACGTTCATATATTGTTTTATATGTTGAATAATACATGTTAGAATAGTTTCAAGCATTTCAGAAATATGTTAAGAAGAAAACCCTTTACGATTGTAAGAATAAATTTAGTGGTTCCCAAAGGTCAGATTAATTCCTAAATTGTTAAAAACCTTACAACCACACTACATAGTCCCTCTCGATGCACAAACCTAGTTCTAGCATCCCCCAATATCACCTCGGGTGAGACTGCGCTCTACGCAAGCAGGTCATTGCTAAAAGGGATGGTGGTATAGGGTTTTTTTGGTTAGCACAACTAGATTTGAACCTAAGTCTAAGCCCTTGAAGGCAACAAATGGTTCCATTACTAGGACCGAGATCTATCAAAGGGATTTCTGATGTGGCATCTGAGTGGAAAAGAGATCCAAAATTGGGAATATTAGAAGTTGCACGAATTTGTAGCACAAGAAACATTAGGGTATTTTTGAGGTCTAAAATGGACCTCCTAAGGAAATTATAAAATAATAGTGGAAATAATAAAATAAGATTATATTACATCATCAAATTGGACAGGGAAAAAGGAAAAAATATTTTTGCAACTCGTAATTTCAATTTATCTACCTTTGGGTTTACTCAAATTTCGAGCAGAAACACTCCTTGGATAAAAAAATTGATTCCTCATCCAAATAGTACCCATGTTGCATACGTTTGATGGACCCTACTACATGAAAAATGAGAAATACATGAAAACAGATGACTACAATCATGTGCTTTAATGTATTTATCATTTTTCATGTAGCAGGGTCCATTGAAAGTATGCAACATGGGAACTCCTTGGATGAGGAATCAAATCTTGCATCCAACAATTACTCCCACATGAAATTTTAGTATAACCTTAAGGAGATAAGTTAAAAATACGAGTTGAAAAATTAGTTTTGTTATTTTTTTATTTTTTTATATTTTTACTTTTTACTCCAAAAATGGTGAATCATCCCACCTTGTTGACATCATGATCTTGAATCCTATTGGTTCTTATAAAGTTTATTCTTGTTGTACATCTTTCTTAGGCCCATTTTAGACCTCAAAATTCCCCTAATGGAAGAGATATGTGCTAGTTGAAAGAAAGGTTGTTATAGAGGTTTATCTGTACATAACATCACCACATATTTTTCTCATCATTCGCTAACGAGATGCACAAGTGGCTTTCAAAGCTAGCAGCCACCAAACCCTGTTGGAAACATGACAAAGATATTATATTGACCCCAGAAATGACATAAGGAGTATGAAAATAAGGTTGCAAGAGTTTTTGATTACTGGGTTGATAGTATCGTTGGAGGCTTTATTACTAAAATTCCAACTCACACAACAATATCCTAAAGTGAAGCTAAGCGCAAATTTTTCAAAGGTCCACGAGGTAAGTATCTAAAATCCTTAAATCTCTTGATTAAGATGTTGTTACATGAAAAGGATGTTATGCCTATAGATTGATGTTTAAAAGAGGGTAGACTAGATCTACAAAAAGTGAGAAGAGATTTAAAACCGATCATGACAAATATATTGAGTGTGAGTATAGTACATTATTGGGTGAATCAGACAATGAAGAAGAAAGGAGCAACCCTAGTACACCTAGAGGTGTGGCATAGTCAGAAACTCAAGGCACTTTGGGGAATCTACACCCATCCACTCCACCTCCACCTTTACCTCCACCTCACACACCTAAACCTCCACCTCCATTATTCAACATGGCTAATGTAGTGAAGATGTCTATCTTTAAGGGTCATGGATTAGAGGATCTTGATCAATTTTTCTTTGTCGCAGAAGTTGTGTGGAAAGTGCAGATGATTAATGATGAGGATATGAAGAAAAAAAGTAGCTTTTCAAAGAACTACAGGACAGAGCATAGTTGTGGTATATAAAGTATAGTACAAAAAATCTATCTACCTCACTAGGTACAACGAAGAACACATTAAACATGTAGTTTAAGAATTTGAAGTCATAGTCTTAGTGAATTACAGAAATAAAAGAGATTAAGCATGCCATCAATGAGACTACCTTGGATGTAGATCAAAGGTTAAAATGTTTGATGGGACAAGCCAACTTCTAGATCTCTAATGAATTGCATAAAGAGTGCTATATAGATGTGATATTTCCACACCTCAGATTACCACTATCGCAGAAAAATATTGGGGTGCACGTGGAAGCATTAGAAATATCGACAAAATTAGAATATTCGCTAGTAAAAGACACTCATATAGGGGTTCGTTAGATACAACCCCAATTGGAAGGTTTGTATATGGAGCTACAAGATCTGAAGAAAGGAAAGGACGTTCAGTCTTAGATGTGCTCAGAAGTGTAGTGCCTAAAGTGTAAGAAGGAAGGTAACTATAAGGACCAGCGCCTAATATATTCTGATTATTTGGCTGGTGGAGTTCCCAATCATTTGAAGACAAATCCTAGTGCTAGACCAAGTACCAGACCAAGTATATGGGATAGTATTTGTCGAGTCAAACTACAACACCCAACTAATCACTGCTATTTTCTACATAAATATGTGCAATCATTGCAGCAATTATTTTTCAAGTTCTAATGATCAATACAACATGATGAGTGTCATTGTTGCAGTTATGACTTGATGATAGATTGAACCCCAACATATAGGTTGAAAGCTAAAGGTCACATGTAAGAAGATAATGGTTCACCTATGGTTTGTGGAGGATTTCAAGGTCCAAGAAATGGTCGCAGAGGAGGTACTGGAAGAGGAAGGGGTCAGATCATATGCTATAATTGTGGTGAAGCCAAACAGGATGTTCAAGATTGTTAGAATCCCACTTATCCTTCATGTCCGTATTGCAGAAAAATTTGACCATGTGATAGAATATTTCCTTATTTTAATTGCTAGTATGCAGGAAGAGAAGAATCATCAACCTGTGTAGAATGTACAAATTATGTGGTTTGAATGACGCGAGGATGATCTAAGCATTAATATAGTCACACAAAGTGGTGTGGCTATCGAAGAAGATAAGGCACAAGGTAAAAAGACTGTGGTAGTGGGTTAGGAAGGCAGGAGAAAAGATTATTGATTTTGATCTACAGAAGGAAAGGACAACTTTCCTAGAGGAAATAAAGAGTTTCATGGAAGTAGGAGCTTCGCCATAAAAAATGCAAATGAAACTAGTACCAAAGAAGAATGTTCATGAAGTAGGTACTATGACGAAGAAACCTAATTTGACTATTTTGAAGTCATTTATGCAGATGTGTATTAAGTTGTTAAGGGACCATAAAGCAGTGGACGGGTTGCAAGAATTGATAGACAAGTATGCCAGTAAAGAAAAGCAACAACCTAAACAACGCATAGTAAATAAGGTCAATAAGAATAAGGAGAGTACTGGCCGAGAAATATGATTAACTATGCAAATTGGAAAATTTGAATCGATCAGGTAATTTTGGACTTAGATGAGATGTGAATGTCTTACCAATGTAGACTTGGGAGCGGATGGGACAACCAAAGTTGTGATGGTCACCAATTTAGTTGTGCATGGCCAATCAATAGAAGATTATCCTTATGGGATGGTTGCACAGTGCTATGATGGATATTGAAGGAGCAAGAGTGAGGGCGGACTTCAAAGTCATTGAGATTGTGGATGACAGTGATCCGTATCCATATTTTCTCAGAATCGATTGGGCTTTTGATATGGATGCCATAATCAATATAAAAAGGTCAAGTATGGTATTAAAAAAGAATGGTACTAGGGTGATTGTTCCTTTGGATCCTTCTGAAGGAGCAAGATATATAGAACTCGTTCGTAATGAATACAGTCATGATGATATTGACCACATATATAAGTTAACTATGTGTGACGAGGATTGGATCAACCCCACTATAGATGGATGGATAAGCTGGGAGAAAGATAGCTCATGTCATTCAGACTCGAATGAAAAATTAGAGAACTAGAAGAACCTGTTGCACGAAGTTTCTACATTGCACTGTAATAGAATGATGAAATCTCTTCATTGTATATCAACTAAAGTACATAACTTGCCATATTATGATGGTATATGAGTTGTCAACATATTTCTGGATAAATTTTAAAGCGATGTACTAGATGAACATTGATTCCAAACATTGGATCTGGATTTGAGGGCTACAACTATGTGTTAGTAGGATACACATAAGGATAATATAGGAGATTGGCAAGAGTATTCGTGATTAATGAGGCTGAGGTTTGATCTTGCAAATACAAGAATCATATAGAAGTACAATGGCAAAGATGATCCTCGAAATTATTTGTCTCATTAGACTACTACATGCAAAGAACCTCGGCCAAAATGGGTACATGTATTTGTTCACATTTTGGATGTGATACAAATGAATTGGTATCTTGAAACGAAGCTTCTCCATGGCGCTGCCAATTGGAACAATATGAGGGAAAGTTTTATTTTTACCTTTATCTTTGAGAGTGGCTTTTAATGCATCAATGGTGCTCTTCAAGAAATTTAAGCATGAATTTTCTAGACAACTAAGGATCCAATGACTTGGGTACAACCCAACTGGAATGCACAGTTGCAACACACACTAGAATGCTATAATCTGACCATTGACAAAGGCGAGGAAGATCTGTGTAGCATTAATATTCATGAGTCACAAGGACAACATGAAGTGGAAGAAATATATGTTAAAATACCTTATGTAATGTAACCTATTAAGATAAGGTAGGTCAACATAGGCTCAAAGGTGGAGCCCAAGTTCATGTGCATAGGAGATTACTAGGATGAAGATACATTACAAAGATTCACTGAGTTAGTGCATGAGTATCAGGAGTTGTTCCCAACGAAGTTCACAGAGTTAAAAGGCATCATGGGCGACTTGAGTGTCATGAAAATCAATTTGAAATTGGATGCAAACCCTATAAAATAGTGAACATATAGGGTCAACCCAAAGTAGAAAGAAACGGTAAAGCATGGACTTAAGAAGATGGTCGCAACTTGCATAATTAAACATATGGAACAATTTGATTGAGTGAGTCCAATGGTAGTACAAGAGAAAAATAGTAAGGGAGAAACAAGGATCTGTGTTAACTTAAGGAAGCTGAATGACACATGTGTACATGACCCATTCCCAACACCATTCAGAGACGAAGTTTAGGAAAATGTAGGAGGATAGGAGGGCTATTACTTTACATATGGGTTATCTAGCTACCATTAGATTAAAATAGTACTAGAAAATAGGAGTAAGACCAACTTCACTGCTAAATGGTGATAATTTCAATATATAGTAATGTCGTTTGTGTTGAAGATTGCACCAACGATATTTTCCAGAGTTGTCATCGTAGAGTTTAAAGAAATCATTCACAAATTTATGGAGGTATACTTGGATGACTCGATAGTCTTTAGGTTATTAAAGAAACATGTCTCGAGCATGCACTTGATGTTGGATATCTACAGGAAGTATCAAATCTCATTAAACCTGATGAAGTACATTTTTTGTGTACCTTATGGGATTTTACTGGGACATGGTGTGTGTAAGCAAGCTTTGATGGTAGATCCTGCAAAAATCATTGTTAATATTAATTTGGATCTACCAAAGAATGTGAAGTAACTATGGACAACTCTTGGACACACTAGATATTATCGTAAATTCATTAACGTGTACACACAGATGACTCCATCGATGGAGAAACTACTGAATAAATATGCCACCTTGTTAATTTTAGGTATGTTCTATGCTAGAGTAATTTATTTCAATTTTCTAGATTAACAATCACATCAGCATTAAAGTAAATGCAGATAGAAAATAAATATAAATCGCAGAAGACAAGTCAAGACAAGAGGACATAGGATGTGGCACTAGCCAAGGACAAACCCCACAATGTCAGGAAACCCTTGATCAATTCTTCTTTTATGTTCTTCAAAGTTCAACAGAGAAAGTGAGAGAGATAGTACATTTACAATAGAAGTCAATACTTTGACTTTTGATCCACTACAAGGAACCCATTGATCCTTTTGTCCTATCTCAATTGTCTTTGGTGATTTCTCTTTCACTCTTGCTTGGGCATTGTCATCATCTCAGATCTGATACCATGTTAATTTTAGGTATGTTCTATGCTAGAGAAATTTATTTCAATTTTCTAGATTAGCAATCACATCAGTATTAAAGTAAATTGCCGATAGAACAAAAACATAAATCTCAGAGGACAAGCCAAGACAAGAGGAAACAGGATGTGGTGCTAGCCAGGGACAAACCCCACAATGTGGGGAAAACCTTGATCAATTCTTCTTTTATGTTCTTCAAAGTTTAGCATAGAAATCGAGAGATATAATACATTTACAATACAAGTCAATACTTTAACTTTTAATATCTGAATGACATTAGTTGAAGACACATTGTTTCAACTGATTCTTTAAGGTGACTCCTTCACCTATCATAGAGCAGCCTCTCAATCATTTGTTGCACCTCGCCATGTAGCACCTTAATGTACCATTACAATGTGTTGAACCTTGATAACTGAGTTTCTCCTCCTCTCATCATCATGCTGCCCTTGCTAATGTGCCCATCATGCTGCTGTTATAACTTCTCGCTGCTTCATCATGCTGCAACATTATCCTTTTGTTGCTTCATTATACAACCATATGCGTTTCAGCCTTAGCTGTTTGCTATGGCTTGCAGCCTAGTAAAGTAGCTAGGCTATAGTTCTCGAATCCTCCACGCAGTCTCAAACTACACAATCATGCTATCGTATACAATAATCTGAATTCATACATTGTCCTTTTTGACCTCTTTATAACGCGCATATATATAGCATACATATGTTGAGACTGAGATCATGCCTCTAGCATTATTTTGATATCTACATTGAGGATATACATATACCTTGACTGTTGTGAGATAGATCCATCGGGATTGTTCTCACCAGAATTGTGACTATGCCAAGAATGTTGTTATCCAAATTTTATAATGCTTCATCGATCTGAGATAGGTATATCATTTAAATGCCAAGACCTACTACTCCTTTTGAGACTTTGATCTTAGCTGAGATTGTATTTATGACAGAGGTACCTTTCTGTGTCTATACAGGATTTTAGACCTCTGAGAAAGACATCAAAGTCTTGTCTGCCTGCACCTTATCACGGATATCTTGTGTCCATCCAAAACATGGATATCTACTGTCCATCTGAAATCTATATTATGCCTTCTAGTAGTGTTGATTTGTGCTCTCATACTCATCTGAGGTTCCTTCTACATTCTCCAACCAAGATCTAGCTTGACTATACCATAAACACATGAGGTACAGTCATGACCCTCACCGAAAATGCCCGCGGCTTCCTCATGACTTAACTGTAGTTTTGTTACCCTTAATTCAGCTCCATTATCATGACTGCGGCTCTCAGCATTCCTCATTTCATCCAGGTGGATATTGGTGGCCACCTGCCAAGTCCACCTGGACCCCCACCATTGTCTTTCTCAGCATTTTCAGTTTCCTTAATTGTAGCACAACTTACTATTTTTAGCAGTTTTTCGGGCCCTGAACTTCCGGAGCCGTTTTGAGGCCCTAAATGACGTTTTTTGGGGAATCCGGGGGCAACATGGTTCCATACAATGGATCGATGTTTCTCGTTCCAAAAATGATAGTGCTTGAATAGATCTTTCTAATGAGCTATTGTACGCGTCAAACGGAGATCATATGCTAAAGTTACGACCCCGGGAAGTTGATGTACCAACTTACCCCCCAAACGGGCACACAGTTTGGCGTTTCATCTCCTAGGGTTAGGTTTTGGAATGTGAAGGGTTTTTCATTGTTTCTCAACAATAAATAGGCCTTCGAGCCTCATTTTAACACAGTTCAGAGGCATGTAGCCATCACATCTCTTCTCAGAGATAAGCTACCATCGCCCTAGCTAGTTTATTTCCCTTTCTGATTGTAACCATATTTCAGTATTTTCCATTAATGAAATGAAGTATTATTTCCGTTGCATATTTTTGTATATGGTTATCTCTGTAATTTGTTGCGTTTCTGTTTAAATCTGGATTAGTGGTATCAGAGCGGTCTGCTTTTTCTCTGTTTTTCTTTGCATGTCCCCAACAAGGTCGGGATATAAGGAGTTAGGGCTTGAACTGGTTGAACCTTTGCAAGACCAGCCTCGCAAATCCCGACGGCCTCCCATGGCGGACGGCGAGAAGAAAGACGAGGGGGCAGGAGATCCCATCAAAATCTTGCTCGAAGAAGCGCTCGAGCGACAACGGAACGCGATGATGGACAGCTTTGCGCAGATCCTTCAGCGGCTACCCAGAAGCGGCGCATCGGCTTTCAGCAGCTTCTCTGGAAACGCCACACCCTTTAAGGTACAAGTTAATTTTGAAATCCCCATATTCGAGGGTCAGATAGACGCCGATGCCGTAGATAAATGGTTAAATCTGCTAGAGGGTTATTTTTCTGTTCATGAATTTTCGAGTCGGGAGAAGATTGTTTTTGCTCTTCTCAAAGCAGCCCCCCACGTCAAGGACTGGTGGGAAACCTACTGCGAGCAGAAGGATGAAAGTACTGGCTCACTATTTTCAGCCGCACCCACCTGGGACTCGTTCCAGGTGGCCATCAAGGAGCAGTACTACCCTGTCGGGAGCTATGAGGATGAATACATAAAGTGGACCACGCTGCGGCAGGG